>JANIJG010007969.1:36487-86173 GCA_024611175.1 Megaceryle torquata | reverse complement strand
TCCCCCCCCCTCCCCTTTTTCCCCTTCCCTCCCCTTCCCTTCCCTTTTATTTTTTTTTTTTTTCTTTTCTCTTTTACTAGCCATCCAGAACTCTCTGAAGGCAAAACTAAATCACTTCCAGAATGAACAACACAAGGGACCAATGTTAGTGGGGAAGGATCTGCAGGGGGAGCAAATGAGGTGCTGTTTGGAGCAAATCAGGTGTGTTCTCCAAAGGACCCAGGCACCTCCCAGCAGAATACAAAAAGACAGTATTTTGGTGCCAAGAGCAGAGCTGGCCTGGCAGTGCTGCAGAGCTGTCCAGCTCTGGAAGCTCAGGTGTCTCCAGGCATGCACATGGCAGCTCTTGTTATCTCACAGCAGTGACATCCTGTGCCTTTCACACTTGATTTTTGCTCTCAGAAAAAAAAAAAAAAAAGGTACTTCAATATTCTGGGCAACCCCATGCTCATATGTAAGTGGGTCTGTGAAAAAATAATGCTTTTTAAAATGTGTGATCCTCCTTGTTGCTCTGGTGACTGAGGAAGTAGTGTAACATCTCTTTAATTTTTATACTGCAAGTCCTTTCTCAGGGATCCATTTTCTTTTAGATAACTTCTGCTTGAGCATCTCTTTGTCTTAACATCATAGTTGCCTTGGAATTCCTTTGCTGAAGGGGAATTTTTGATCGATGGCATATCAGGAGCTACTGTTTTTGGCCTGGGTTAGCTGAGAAATGTGGAAGGGGGTGAACAGAGTGTGTTTATGTTCCAGGGAAGAAGCCCATCTGGGCTTGCTCTTCCTTGTGCCTTGCTCTTTAGAGGTCCATTTGCAAAATGATAACTTTCTTTCACAATGACAGTGACTTCTAAAACAAGCAGTCATGCTTAGCAGTCGCTGCCTGATTGCCAATATTTACCTTGCTGTATTACATTACTGTAAACTTTGGTTGGCTATCAGAGCCAGTTGATGACTCTGACAATTTGGAATCTGAAGGGCTCTTATGAAATTAAACACCGCCTTTGCGTGCCATCCGAGCCTCTAGATGGGCAAGTGAAAATAAATGTTCAAAAGGTTGTACTTTATATAGCCACAGACTTGACCTCTAAGTGCCTTAAAAGGGCTCAGATACTTAAAGGTGCATTACCAGGCCTTACACTAATTCACTGTGATAGCTAAAGTGCTTTGTGTATACCACAAGAGACCAGAAGCCCTTGAGGATCCTTTAGAGCAGAGCATGTGGGCAGTTAACATTATTCAGCTTGAATTTTGTATTTGCAGCCAGTCATGAGTGAAAGTAGGGGTAGACTATTTGCATATTGTTTTGGTATAAAGCTAGAAAAATGCTTCCATATGTGTAAGTCATGTAACTTCATCCTGTGTGTTTCTTGGATGTCTGGAAAACCCTAAATAAGATGAGGCCCTTTCTTTTTCTTTTAGTTTTTCTTTTCTTCTTTTCCCCACTGAGAATTTCTTAGGAGCACTCATCCCTCCCTCTCTTTTAAGTTTGCTGGTCTAAGCAGGAATACTTGAGACTGATTTTAATTCTTAACTAGATGGACATGATTTATTAATTCACATTTGAAATAACAATTGCAGTCAGAAGGAATCAGCTGAAAGCCTTAATTACACTGGAAAATATGCCTCAGTGTAGCATGGCCCCATCCAGCTTTCAGAATGCATAATTATCATCATTTTTTAATTTTTATATTTGAAAAATTGTGATGGAGACCAGACTCTGCTGGCTACTCGCACTGCTTCAAAGCAATGCCTAAATCAGAAGTGAGTCTTTAAATAGATCATTTTCTTACGTGCTTTTTAGTGCCCAAACACATATGTAGACTTATTGTGCAGGGTTTGGCCTCGGTGTTTTGAGTATTATTTTTACATCTGAGCCAACTAGCAATTTCTGTGCCCAATTCCAAGGAAAAAAAAAAAAAAGATGTTAAACTGTGAATGTTCACTGGCATATGAGCTGAGATTAGGTAATTTGGGATCACTCCATAGAAATCACATATGGGCTTTGGAGACTGGGAATTCATTCCTCTTCAAACAGTGACCAAATGGGGAATGGGGAAAGCAAGATCAAGGTAATTAAAAAAACCCAATCCAACAACCTTCCTGAAAAGAAAAAATGCACTGCAGAACAAGAAAAAAAAAACAAGGCCTTCCTTGCCTTAATCTTGCAAAAATATGGCAGTTGAGAGAGATACTGGCCCACTTGTCTCAAACGAGTACTTCTAGCTATGATTACAATTCCTATCACTATTCTGTCTCTTAAGTCTTCTGAGTATTTTCCTTCATTTTATGTTTTCACTTCATATTTGTTGTTTTCTGACAATCTTTTATCTTCTCTATGACCCTCTTGCCCTCATTCTGTTATCTAGGTTAGCTATTCATTAAGTTCACTATAAAACCAGTACTAGTTAAGAAAAGCTGTTGTAAAGTCACTCCATTGTGACATGATCACTTTTTTTTATTATTATTATTATATTTGAGTTTAAGAAACCTAGAAAATCTGTGCAAAGTTCACTTCCAGATTTGGGTTAAAAACGAAATCCAAAATTCTTCCAAGTCCTCATTCAGAACTATGATTTGGCAAAAAAGTGGTCTTAGCCCTGGTCTGGCTTTGGACATAAAACCAAGGCTGAGAGGTGCCTGGAATAGGTTTGCTCATTTTCAATTATGAATATGGATGTGGTAAGGCTGAAGTAGAACCTACAGCAGCCCAACTGCCAGGGCAGAAGACTAGCAGAAGGTCCTGGTGGTTAGCAAGGCTGGGACTCTACTTCATGACTTATACGAAGTCCTCTTGCAACTTTCTCTTGCCAATAATTTCCATTCCAGTTACACCGTGACATCTGGAGGAAAACCTCCCCCTGAGGGCTACAGAGTAGTCATCCAATGTAAAATACCAGATGAGATGTGGGTTTGCTTATGGGAGAACAGTATGATTGGCAACAGGAAAACCCAATCCCTCAATGTCCTGCACTCAGTGAAAAGCACTGCATGGTATGGTTTCATGTTAAGACCTGGAGGTGGTGGAGCTGTAGAACAAGGAACTGTCTGATTCTTCATTAGCTTCGCCTGACCATCTGTGAACAGCAGGAGCCCTTCCCCCTTAACGTCTCCCCACTGTCAGCCCCCAAGACACAGCAGAGGATGCATGAAGCAAAATGGAATCGGTGGTCATATGGGATACACTGTAGAAGATGGATGGAGAGGGCTGAAGTGGAAAAGGAGCAACTGACAGAGCTTATAGGTCATCTGGACAGGGAGAAGAATCTAGCCCAAACCATCATATTAATTAGACAGGAGAAGGGAAGGAGAGGATTGGGATGCTCACCTGTTTGAGGCCAGAATCTATGGATAGGCATGTGTCAGACACCGTAAAAGCCAAAGGGTTATTTTCTTGTTCTAAACATGGGCTAAAGCAGCACTCCCAGGTATTGGGAAGTGTAAAAATTTTTCATTGACAAGATGATGCTGTATGAGGTGTCCTAAAGAAAAAGGAACTTTCTGAAGAGAAGGCTACTCATAACAGAATCAGAGGTGGCTAACAAAGACCACGTAGGCTCTGTTTGTCAGAGTAGGAGCAGAAATAACTTTTTTTCACCAGGCTCTGCTTAAGGAGCATCATTTGCTTACCAAGCTATTAAGCAAATAGATTTACAAATGCTGAAAATATGTATTTCCTCCTCGGCAAAGGGCTCTTTCCAGATATATAATGAGACAGAGTAGTCTGAAATCATACACAGGAGTACAGGAGTAATGGGTTAAAACAGGGGGAAGGAAATACCACTTTAACTCTCTGTGTCCTTGAGTAATGTTAAAAGCTTTTGCCTTTTCTCTCCAAACTTGGTGAAACTTCTTACACCTGTACGCATGCAGATAAGTACTTCTGAAGTAAAATGTGGTAAGTGCTCTTCAGAAGTCATTGTTACAATACAGAGGAGGAGCCTTCTTTTATTCTTCCTTCAGATGTGCACAGTTCTTCAAATATTGTTACAGGGATTCGGTATGGTGGAAAGCTCTTTGTGGTTATGACTTACATGATGAAACAATTCCACTTATTCTTGCCCCTAAAAGATGGAAAATGCATTTTTTTCTATGCTTTTTCTTAGCAGCTTTTGCCCAGTGTAACATTCACAGTATTGAACCCCAAACCTACATGACACACCAACAGGGTATCACATTAGCTCTTCAGATCTTCCACAAAACTTGTCATCTTTGCTCTTCTCTCTGGGCCCACTTAGGACCATCACATACAATATGGTCTTCTTCTGTGCATGGGGCTTACTCATACCTGAAGTGGTATCTTACCAGAACTAGGAGATAGTGCAGAGCTTCACCAACAGGCTCCTGACCTTTCTGTGACTTGGAAACAGCCAATTTTTTAAAAAGGTTTGTGAATGTTTATAGGAAAAGGCAACAAAGGAGCTAACAGGGTGGCTGTGTCTGGTAAATTCACCTCTTCTGTCCCTTCAAGTGACTAGCAATAAATAAGGCAAATGCAAGACTGTACTCGAAAATATAAGAGCAAAAGAACAATCTTTTCTCCTCTTGGCATGGCTTCTGACAATGTTTACTGTCTGCCAATGCTGCTGTGAGTTACAGTACACTTGGTCATCATTACGCACACGGAGCCAATGAAGGCAATAATAACCTGAGAAACAGTCTATTTTCTGTCACTAAGTGGTGTTCTCTACCCCTCTGAAACATCCAGCTGCCTGGTGTTGAAAAATGACTGGAGTTGTGTTCAAGCTGTTTGTCCATCCTTTCCAATGGTCACATTGGTTAAACATGTACACACATAGATGTATATATTATATATATCCATGTAAAAAAATATATACATACACACCCAGAAACATATACGTGTAATGCTCTTGTACATGCCAAGCCCATCAGCTGTCTGCTTGAGAAAAGCAAGATAAAGCTTTGGGCTAACTGAAGGTGAAGGAGGGGAATCAAGACTGAGCTCTAAAAGAGGGAGACAGTTTCAGTGAGCAATGCAGCTCACTCATTTTGGAAATGGAGGATTTCCAAGAGCAGAGAGTGTTCTTGCTTTAGGATCTGATTTTATTCTGAATGTTTGAGTACTTAATGAAGGGTAACACCACAACAAGAGCGAAGTAAGAATCATATCCTTATCTGAACCCCAGCAGTGAAGTTTCTGAGCATTAAGCACCTCTGCATTTATCCTCCATGCTCCTCAGCCATGAAAGCTTATTCTCAGCTGTGAAAGTTTTTTTTTTATTCCCATTTTAATGATAGGAAACTGAGAATCAGCGATACGACAATTCGGACTTTCAAAGTCCCGTTTAAGTAACTATGTATAGAAGGAGGGCAGCATGCCAGAAAAGGAAGGTCTTCTGAAAACATTTCTGCAAACATCAAGAGGGAGCCAAACGCTTTTTGCTATGCTGGCCCTCCTGGGAAGGACATTTTCTGCAAACCTGGCCTTAATTGGTGCTGAGCACTGGAAAATTCTGGTCCTCTACCCACCATTATGGCATTACGGGTCAGCTTGGTTTATCTGTTGCCTTAGACCATCCATCCTCTGATTCAATCTTTGCCCTGGCTGTACATGCCCAATTTTATTTGTGAAGAGCAAATTCAGGAGGGGTTAAAAAAAGGGGGTTTTCCTCTCTTTTTTTTTTTTTTTTTTTTGTCCTTCTCATCTTTCAGACTGGGATTTGCAGTAGTGTGACCCATCCTACCCCCTTCCAAAGTGCACTGAAAAGGAGCCATCTGTGGGTTCCCTCTGTTGATCTATTTCCAAAAGACCTTGCAAAGTGACATTAATTGTTTTGACTGCATGCACCTATTTGTTATTACATGCTGCTGCCCGACTCCCTTGGTTTGGTTTTTTTTTTCTTTCTTCAAGTAGAATAATCTTGCACTGTACTCAAATATTTGTGTACAATCAGCTCAGAGGGAATCAGCTGCCATCAGAACCTTAAAAGCAGAGATGTTTTGAAGTCATTTCAGTGTAGGGAACACATTTCATACTTATCAGGCGATTTCTTGTATACAGATGGGACCCACCCATGCCACATTATTGAAATTAGCTTTTCTCCAGATTCCTTCCTCTGTAGCCTGGGTTGGCTGTAGAAGAATTGAGCACATCACCTTCAGTGTTATCTTTGCTGATGTATGAGTTGTTGACTACACGAGCTAGGAGCTGACATTCAATACTGCTCATTTCTTTCTCCAGCAAAGCCATGAAAATCTGATGGACTTTCTGGGCAATATTAAATCCCAAGCAAAAGCTTTATAAAAGCTACTTCAGAACACTATCAAATTATTAGTATTCTTTTTCATAATACAGATGGGGTCTCATTTTATTGAAAGAAAAAGAGAGAGAGAGAGAGAGTGTTTTTCCAGCCCTCTTGGGAATTATTTTATTGAAAATATCAAAACTGGGAAGATTTCTCCAGTGCCAGGGGTCAGAATCTTTGACTAGTTTGTTGTAATGTGAACATATAAAAATTCACTCAGTGCTCATTCTCTGCCTTTTATTTAATGTACAATCCAGGTAGTTCCACTTTGATTCTTTACATTACATGTCCGTAGCACTGAACATTTGCCTTGAGTGTTTTAAATTTCTTTCATGAATTCTGAAGAAGGGAAAACTTCAGGAAAATTGCCATTGACCTAAAACGTATTGATGTACTATTACCAATAAAACAATTTTTTGTTATTTCAGTGGACACTGAATAAACAGGTACTTTATTTCTTCTGAAAAGCTCTAACTTGAAGTGTTCTTCACTGTATTATTTCCTCTTAAAAAAAACCATTGTCTTACTAGTTCCCTGTGAATCATATCTGCATACCTTAATGCGCAAGTGTTTAATATTTTAATTTCTATTAATACAGAATAATAAATGGTGTTGGAAGTCAGATGAAGTAAGAACTATGACAAGCAGCTAAGTTACGTTTCTCCCCGTGCATCATTGTCATCGTCATTGAGCACTATCAACATAAGGACCAGCCAACTCATAATTTCAAAGGAATTGGGTTTTTCAATGATTGCTAAGGGCAGAGTTGTCATGCAGACCCTTTATTGTGACAATGATTCACAAGAAGAAAAGAAATCACCTTGATTCTGTCATCACCAGTGACATTTTCTTTGAACTGGCAGTTAATTTTTTTTTTTTTTTTGCTTATACGTAGGTTACTGATAATCTCTAAAATCAGGTAAAGGTGACAAATATAGAAACCCTGTGGATATATATATATTAGTCATCTTTTAGCATACATCTGGGCTGTAAAGTGAAATCACCAAACACAGACTTGTTGTCTCAACTGTTTTGCCCTTTTCTTATAAAAGGAAGTCAAATTCACCTGAGCTGTGTAGGGAAAACCCTGTGAAGGTTTGTGCCCAGGTCTGAATTAGGCAGTGTTTCTGATGGGCAGGTGAAAATCCTGATTTGGAACAACTCTGCTGGATGAAAGCTTGGCTTTTCTGCAGGTTGGCATTGCTTGTTTTAGGCTATGTTGGCCAGTGTTAAATGCCTTTAAATTCCCCCAAAATAACAGCTTGGGTAAGTATTGTGTTGGTGTATTGAGGCAGATCTTAAAAGAAGGGCTGCTTTTGTTTGAGATCATACATAACATCACGCGCAAGTGCTTCTTGTGTTCTTTGTCAAGGGGTTATGAAGGCTCCATCCATGCAGCTGGGAATGCAGGAATATTGCTGATGCAAAGAGGACTGTGTTTCACAGGGCTGCAGTATGTATCTCCATGATCTAAGATGAGAAAAACATGCCACTGGGATGTCTTTGATTGCTTTAACCTTTCTGTCCTCCACACTGAGGCAGCCCTTGGAGCAGCTTTCTTGCTTCCAGCCAACATTCCATCCGCTTTCCAAATATCCCATTTTAAGCAAGCAGGTGGCTGAATTCTTCCTGAATCCAGGGATATCTTACCTCAGGCATGATCTAAACCACAACAAAACAAAGGGAAAAAAAAAAAAGCCACCAGAAAAACAGTGTGAACTCAGGCCAGTGCTTGTCTCTCTGTTTCCAACTATGCAATGCGATCCATATTCTGTGAATAAATTCATTTCTGCATGTTTAATCTGACACCTTTTGCAAGCAATACACTCACTCAAAACACCAGCAATGAATAAACACTACCAGCCTCTTGTAGATATTTGATTGGGTAGCTAATTCGCAAATGATTGACTACCCAAGTAGTGAGAGCATATGGAGGCTCTGTGAGCGACTGTCAACACGAGGAAAGTAGTCAGGGAAGCCAATTGTTAAGAACTGAAAACAATAGCGAACAAGAAAGTCCTTGAAGGAATGTGGCACTGAGTCTGCTCCAAGCATGAATTTATGAAAACACGTGGCCAAAACAAAAGAAGATGGCAGCATCATTTCCTATATATGCTCCTCATTGTTGGTTATTATTATTCCAATTTTTGACACTTGAATGAAATGTGGTATAATTGGGCTTCATAGCTGCTGCTTCAGGCGACATCAATTGCCTTTTTTAAAAATGATGATGGCGTTGAGGGAGACTCTTTTTTTCCTTTTATGTTTTGAAGCCGCCGTACTCTCAATGCCACTCGTACAATACACGAAAGGGGCATTGTACTCCTGGGAGGGTCTGCAGGGCTGGGGATGGATCCCATGAAGAAATATGAGATGGAGAAGAAAAGTAAACATACTGTAGGATGTTACACTAAAGCTAATCCCAAAATAAGCCGCCTTCTTTTTGTCTCTGGGTTTTCCTTACCAATAGCTCAAGCATTTCACTTCCTTCCCTGTAGCATACAGAGTGTATAACATTACAGGTGTATGCAAGAAAACTCCATTCCCTGCCTTCTTATGCTTTCATTCAGTAATCAATTCTGTCAAGTCTGAAGGACCTTAAGATGTCATGAAAGGAAAATCATTCCTTAAACTGTGTTTATTTCTGCTACAAAAAACCCACCTCTGCATCTTTTGTTTGTATTGATAGGTATACTGCAGGATTTCGTTGGCTTATTTTGACTTGAGGAGGAAATAAGATGAGAAGCATGATTATTTTCAAAGCTGGATTCAGCAGGGAAAGGGAAGATGTATTCAACATTCTGCTTTTGCATTGAGAAGCAATTCTTTAGGAGGTAGAACAAATCTTTAAAAAATAATGCTGAAAATACTCTAATGACTAAGACGACTGAATGAATCTATTGTGGCTGAATTCTTTGCAGGGGATAAACCCTACTGGCTATGTGTTAAATGCCCCATTATGCCTCACATTTCTTCTCCTCTGAAAATCCACCAGTATAGGACTGGTTAAGCCCCAGCATAGAGGAACATTTCACTTTGGTGTCCCCAATGGAGCTTCAGTGCCTTGAAGCTGATGGGTTGCCCTGCCCTTACAACCTGTCCCCTTGGCTGTGTCCCCAGCATTAGAGTTTGGGTTGTGATGTAGAGCTGAAAGAAGCAGGGAATTTCTTGGCTACAGCAGGGGAAGCCTTTGCATTGCCTGAGTGATAGGTGGAACTGGCACTGGAGGAGAGAAAGGGAATTAGTTGACCCATGTCCGTATAGCTTTAGAGGCAAGATATATGCAGATCTTGAAGGCAGTTTTCCTTCAGACAGACCCAAATGAAAGGTCTAAACACCCCCAAATGAAGGACCGTCTGTACTGTAGCTCTGTTGTAGCCACTTCACAGAAAAATTGCCAAAGGATGCGCAGGATGTAGCCCTTCTGCCAGGTGCTGGCAGCAGTACTGGATGCTGGGATTGAATGTCGGGAGTTCCTCCTAAAATTAACAAACATGCATACTTAATGCAGATCCCCTTGTGATCGAAATGACTCCCCTTGGTGCTCTCAGACAGCAAACTTTCTTCTGCTAAGGCCTAAGTTTGTTCATAAAGCGAAGAAAATGCAGCTGAGAAAAAATGGAGCATAAATGGGGAAACACAACCACGGTAACAGGAATGTCAGTTCATAATGTTATAGCTTGTAAACAAGATGTATGTAAACTCCCCCTCTATGCACGCACACATATGTGCACACTGTATTTTGGGCAGCAATCCTTTTCCTCACTTCTCTTACCCTCTGGCAGCAGCGTTCAGTGCATATTGTTGCTTTAACATTTCTTTCTGCTCCTTGCCAGCCCTTTCCCCCAGGCAGCCCACCAGGAGTTGTTGATGTTGACTAGTGGAGATGCTGTCTCTCTACCACAGGCTTAGACTCATGTTTTCTTGCTCTTACTCTGTGCTACAAACACCAGGGTACAAACTTTGTGTGCTACAAACACCAGAGTGCTGGTAGATACGTTTTCCTCTTCTCCTAGCATTTCCTTCAGACTTCTCACCAAAATGCCAGACTTTGATTACTTTAAGGCTCTGCTGGCCAGTAAAACCTCCTTCTTCTTCCTCTTCTTATTAGTGAGATCTCAAGTAGAGGAGGATCGATCCCCTGTGACAGCGAGAGCTGCTGCCAGGACCTGACACAGAGCTGGGGGCTGCCTGTGGGTGCTGAGCTGTGGCAAAGCGAGCAGAGTCTGAGGCGTTCGTATTGGCAGGTAATTCTTAGAACTTCATTGCCTAAAGACATAAATTTCAGTGCAATTCTTAGGTGTAGGCGTTTAAGTACTAATGATTTAGGATCTTAAACAATTTTAAAATATTCTTTTTAATGAAATCTTTGCAGTTAACCTTTAACTGCTTCCAGTTCACAGAATCCTTTACAAGAAAGGGCAGGAAATCAATAGCTCTAAAAAGCAAAGGCAACAGCCCGAGCATCAGCATGTGCCATATCATACTGGTGTGCCAGTGCGAGCAATTGCCTAGAGCAAGCAGGAGGTGACGCAGAAGAACCATCCCTCTGCCTGCATTACTTTTGCATTATAATCTGGCTCATAAGGAATCCTATAAGGAAAAGGGAGCATGAAGGTTGGTTTCATCACCAAGCCATTATCAGGGGAACCTGGGGCATGTGATGTTTGTCTGCACAGGAATCCCTAAATCCATTGATTTCTGAGAGCTCATTAGTGTGAGTGTGGCAAGCAAGATCTTGACCTGCTTTTGGTGTTGTGCTGGTCCTGGAAATTGTTGTTACTTTTGTGATTCTACTGCAAGTACTATAAAACAGGAAGAGGCTTAAAATTAAGCTAGCTGCTTATCAACCTCATATTCTATCTCTATGCAAACAAACAAAACCCACCCCATTCAGTGTGCTTTCCTGCCTTCCTTTGTTCAGCTTTTCCATGCTTTTGTCTTGGATGTTAGAAGGTTGGACACAAGGTCACTCACTAACCATTTCATGTGGCTACAGCAAGTCAGTTCAGGTCTTCTCCCCCTCCCCTCAGTTCATCTGAAATCTCTGCTGTGCAGTAATGGGACTGAAAACACAATCCTCATGGTAAAAAAAAAATAAATAAAAAAAATGCTGCTGTTCCACAGGAGTGCTGGGAAAGGCTGTCCCAGATGGGTGTCTGTGCAATGGAAAATGGGTTGTTTGGATGTCACGTTACTTAGGCAGTAGATTCTTATGAGTTTGAACCCTTTTAAGCAGGAGCTGGGAAGGGCTTAGAAATACTTCTGTCATCAATAATTACAGGAACTTCTGCTCAGCCTTTGCTGCTTCTTAAGGCACAGGACATACTCCTTCTCCATGGACCCCATGGAAGGGCAGCTCAGGGAGGATGTTATTCACAGGTGTCAAACCCCCCCCCCCCATGTCACTTTCTGATAGCAATTACTGTGGTGGCAGGGCTCTGCCCAAGTATTGCCATCAATATGGACTGAGATCTCCTGTGAGTTGTTCAGCCCAGTTCCTGGAACTGACTCCTCTGTGCCTTAAACATTTACTGAAATCCATATGCTCACCTTCCCTATCTGTAAAAACGGGCTGACTCCCCTCACTAGCGTACTTGGAGAACAAATTAATAATGTCAGGCACTCAAGAGGAAAAGTTTTTCAATGTATATTTGCTCTGCAAAACTGCTCAATATTGTTATTATTTATTATTCTATGGACTCATCACTCTCAGCTCCTTTCTGCCAGAAGCTGCTTTGAAAGATGGATAAGTTGCACAAAAATTATTTTCCTTCATCTTTCTTTGTGAGAAGGTTTTAAATGTGGTGTGGGGAGGGGTGATTTTGTGAGGGAGGGCAAAGGAAGACAAGCTGCTGTGATGAAATGGGTTTGAAAAGGTTGAACCAAGGAAAAAATACTTCTAACCTAGAATTCAGGCTGTTGTATTACCAGACTTTTACTCAGATAAAAGGAACAAATTCATAAGAGTATGAACAGTCCTTTTACTACCTGCAGATATATTTATAACACTTGGGGTTTCTCTTCTGCGCTGTCTCTCCCTCCACACTGACATAGCGGATGTAAAAGGCAGGGATAGATGTGAAAAGCCCTAATTACTGTTTGTGAATTCTGTGTGATGTTGCTGATAGATACCAGCATTGCTCCTGTCTCACTCTCTACTTCCAGTGACTTTCCATCTGGTGCAACTCATGCTGTACACTCCCTCAGGTTTATGTGAGAACGCCTGTGAAAGCAGAGTCATTGATTTTTATAGGTTTAGTGCCAGAGCAATTTTAAATGGCACGAGGCTGATTTCCTTGACTTTCGCTTTCCTGCTCTTGATACTTCTGTGTCAAACTCAACACCTTTCCCAACACTATCCTCCTCCTCATAATAACAAAGTACTCAGCACCTCCTCCTCCTCACTAGTGCTGTCAGCAGGAGCAGTGGAAGGGTGCAACCGTGTTTGTTTTGGCAGTGCCAACTTTCAAAAGAATCTGCTGAGTTAGTGGGAGGTCCCTATGTGTTTATATTTCTAAACATAATTGTTTAATCCCATTTTGGGGATATTTCACCATCGTGCATCTGTTTTGCAACAGGAGTGGTAAAGTTACAGCCTGGATTTCAGATCCCTCCTGTGTTACAGTAGCCATCGTGGTGAAGAATTTGATCTCCTGTAGCTCTCTCATCTTGTAGACAGCTAATGACATGGAGGGACTTTTCCAGGTCTTCCAATTAGTCTGTGATAATGGACTAAGTAGTGGGGAGATTATTTTCCCATGTTATTGGAAAATGTCTGCTGAAGGCACTATTTTGATTTTACATGTGTGACCATTTATCACAGTAGTATGTCTGAGTTAATATGCATGACCAACTCAGTGAGATCAGGATCAGACCTGAAGCGAGGCGATGTGGGCTGCCAGTGATGGTGTTAGCAAACACACTGAAAGGCCAAAGGGATTTTGCCGGAGTTAAAGATACCGTTATAAACAGATTCTCACATTTTGTCTTTCAAGTGTCAGTGACACAAAGTGCCATGATTTATGACGTGGCACTGGAATCCCTGATTAATTGTCTCATACTGCTGATGTGCAGAAGATGATGCGCAAAGTGTTTTCCCCAAGGATTTTATAAAATGTAGTAGGCAGGGAATGGACTATCAGAGACTGAAGTTCAGATGTTGGGACTGCCTGCTCACAGAAAGCACGTTAAATCATTGCATTAGTCCTTCAGCCTCTCCCTCAGCTCGCTTATGGGGCTTATCCCTCTTCTCTGACTACACAGGGAGATCAGAGTCCTAACCCTGCTCCTCTGAATGGTGTCAGAGTTACATGCATAGAGCAAACGCTTTCAGCAAAATCTCTGTGGCGATGGAGACCATTTACATACAGCGAGCAAGGCTATTTAGGTAGGTGCCAACCTGAAAGCTCCTTATTTCTGAGCTCTTTGAGGACTCAGACCTTGTGAGATACCACATATAAGTGGATAAATGGCTTTTGCATGTGTAAGTCCATGGCCCCTTCATACAGGTGATAGAAACAGTTGGGAAAAATGGAGACTTTGCCCAAACTCTTTTGAAATAAAATCGTGCATTTTAATCAGTGACTTTTCTGTATTTATCTGCATGCCACTGTTTGCTTTTGTTTTGCAGCATGCCTGCTCAATTCATGAGACATTTTTGTTTCATTTCCAAAATATGGGATGGCCAGTGAGCTTAGCTTTAGAGCTAGAAGTCTTTTTCTTCCCCACCTAAAACAAATCCCACCTGCGCTCTCTTCATATATTAACACCCTGCCTAGGGCTGAGATAGGGATGTAGAGAGACCAAAAGTGTATCTGTGAGTGCTTTGCTCATGCTTATATTCCAAATGAACATGACATTATCTTTGAACTTAAAAGCACTTCTTTGAATAACTACATTTTTTACATGTCCCAACAGTGCACAACAGCCTATAACAAAAATATATCTGCAGAGGGAACCTAATTTTAGCCTGTGGGGACTGGATCCGCCTGTTTGTTAGTTTGTGCATACAGGGATGAACCCTGCAGTGGTCCTTCCCAAAAATAAAACTAAAGCATTTGCTGCTCAGGTGCTTGTGGGCAGCTTTACGTGTGAGAGGACTACAGAGGGAGAGGGCTTCCACAGGGAAAGGCTGCAGCTCAAAACTCAGTATTACTGGGGCACAGCTCTGCACCTGGGTAGTGCAAAGGTGGTGTGATGTGAAGGGTTCGATAGTTCTTCCTTCTTGAAGTCTGATGGCAATTGGGTCTGTTCTAGTTTTGAGACAGGGCTGTTCTCCCTTCTGACATCCCCACCCCTGTGCATTTGACAGTTTGTGGCCTGATCAGCTTTATGAACTCCTTGGAGACAACCATGCACATTGAGCTAGTGGACATTTATCTTTTGCTCTATCCTTTTGTGCACTGAAAGGATATTATTTTGAAAGTCACACTATACAACATCCATTTCAGAGGGTGACTCTCAGCTCCTCTGCAAACACAAGAGAGCTTTGCATGCAATTTAATATAAAACAAGGTTATGTCTTTAATTAAATTACTTTATCACTTTTTTTTGAGAGAAAAGTCTTTTTTATGAGCTTAGAAACACGGAAGCAAAAATTCTGGGGTTTTGTTTTTTCAGACTTCAATTTCTTCAGTCTCTTTGTATTTCTTATTTAACTGCTCTGTACTTGTGTTGGGGTAGAGCTTATTTGTCTCTATAAGGTTTTAAGTATGTGATGTAATCTTACTTATAAAATATTCTGTGCACTGCCAGTTGCAAGAATGAAGTGTGAACCCCAAATATCTCTGTATTGTTAACTTTGGCATTAGCAGGACATCTAATTTTTACAGCTGAAGATGGCTTCTCCTTTTTAATATTAGTCCTTCCCATTTCACAAGGTGAGCTGCGCTTCTGCTCTCCGAGCGAGGTGGCCTGGAATTCACAAACCAGAGTTGAATGGCAAAAAAAGGACAGAGAAATTAGGAAGAATGGCCAAATAAGTGAGGCATATGCACTGCATTTTTCTTTCACATTTCAGTCATGAGTCACACTGTGGTCCCCCTTTCCAGAGGAGCTGACTGAGGCAGAAAGAAGAAAAGTAACTCCGATCACATAATAAGCAAGAACTTGAACAGGAATCCAATTAGCTCTTTTGTTTTAACGTTAAACTACGTTGCCTTGACCTCAGCCCACAGGTAGTGTTAACGTCCATGGCTATTGTCAGGCAGTTGTATGAATGTGTTACAAAATTAAATAATGTGGCATTGTGCTGTATGACTAGCACTTACGCACTAAATTATCACAGCTCTCCCTGACCTTGGCAGCATCATAGGGTTCATATTTTCAGAAAGATGAATTGTTCTCAGAACAATTTCTTCAATGTTTTAAACACACACACTTTTCTTTAACCTTATGGGCACACAGTTTTTACCTCCTTGTACTGTTAGAATTTTAAAAACATCAGTCCCAATACAATGCTAACTGAAATCAGTAAAAGGTCTCTTACTGACTTCTGGGCTCTGGTACTTTATACTCAGATGAAACAATAGGATTTTGGCCTAAAAGGGGAGAAAAAGATGAAGTGTACAGCTTTATGGACTTGAAAAGAAAATCTTGTCGCCATGTTTTCAAATTCTTGGCCACTCTTTTCTAGGGTGTAAGAGCAAAAGGGCAGGACACAGTGATTTGAGGCTCAGCATCCATTGGCTGACTTGTAATATTTGTGTAGTCTCCTCAAGATTTGCTTATAGCTGTAGTGCAGAGTGGGAACAAAGAATGAGTTTGTGCATTTTTTTAATGTGAATATTAAGGCCATATTCAGGAAGTAATAAAGTCAGTGTAAAGAAGCAGAGCATCCGTGTCTGTACAGCCTGCTACTGATGGCTGCTGATGGATTTGCTCCCCAGGCAAATACAATAAACCAAACTTAGCACTGGGCAATTTGAACTAGACATTGCTCTCTTTAATTTAGTCATCAGGGTAGAAGATGACCATATACACCTTTAGTCTCCGGGTTCCTGTAGGTTCCCACTTATCCAAGGGACTGACCATGGAATAGAGTGTTTTTCAATGCTGTTTCCCCCGTTCATGCATGAACTCAGCTGAAAGGTCCATGAATGGGACACATAGGTAAGAGGGAATCAGAAGTATTGTAGTGGTTTTATTCCTGCCATGCTATGCGCTGTTCTGGTCTCTATGTCTCAAGAAGGATATAGTGCAGTTAGAAATGGTCCAAAAAAAGGGGAAGTAGTTAAAGGGATGGAGTGCTTGCATTTATGAGAAAAAACTAGAGAAGGTGGGACTTTTTTTGGAAAAGGCTGAGAAGGTGAAAGGACTGAGTTTTACAAAGGTAATGTGTAGTGAGGTAGAAGCAGAAGGACAACCCACCAAATCCCACAGTACAGAGCTATGAGGCACTCTATATTTGGTAAGTGATTGTCTGAAAATAGATAAAAGGAGGGAACTTGTTTGCAAAACTGTCAGTGAAATGGGATGCAATGGCAGTTGTGGGAGCACGTGGGATTAAGCAAATTTCACAGGATGAACATGTTGAAAAATTACACGAAATCAAAAGATTCAAAATTAATGTGAATACTGATAATGGTCTATGCATATATATATTTGTTTGTTTAAATGAAGGGATGTAAACTGTCACAGTGGGTGCATGCGTAAGTAGTAAAGGGTGGGGTGGGGTGTCAAGAAGCTTAGGTCCCTGCAGGAAGTTACGCTGTTACTGTTCATTACAGTATGTCCTACACATTGCTTTGAAGCATCTGTTGGCCACTGTCAAAACCAGAATGGATCACTGGTCTGACCTAGTGCAGTAATCCCTAGGTTTATATCTTTGTTAATTAAAAATTGCTTTTGACTGACCATCTTGTGAGTAGAGGGATAAAAAAAAAATCACATCATTTTCAGAAGTTATTAATTTAACATTAAAAACAAAGTATAGGAGTGGAAAATATATACTTGTAGCCTTTTCTTGGAGATAGTTTTCCAGTGTAATGTAACATAAACAGATTAACTGTGGTGTTTATTCAGTGTGAAAAAGCAGTTCCAAGAGCTCCAGGTGCTTGCCAAGTCCATAATTGTACCTCCTTAAATACTTTCATTACTTGGAAGTACAATAAGGGAAGCAGAGACACATGCTTTCTATTTTCTTGTCAACAAAACACCTCCAAGAAATTAAACTCTATTTTCTCTAGAAATTTTCAGCAACATTTTCCCTTCCTATCTTGAAGAGGAGGGGAAGAATGCCTCAGAGATGATAGCAGAAGAACACCCTCCTTGGAGGGATTTCTACATGCAGAAGGAGAGACTGAACTGAAACAGTGACAGTCACTTTTATTAAAGTTTCATTAAATTGTGGAGACTGTTAAAAGCTTCAGCATTTAAACACAGGCCTAGATTCTGTGCCCTACCAACATTATAGAAAATAAAAGAGATGTTGTTTTCTGTAGAATTTTGTTGTGTTGCTCTCCTCATAGCAGAGCTAGACTTGAACCATGCAGTCTCCAGAGATCATTTACTCCCTCACTACACTGAAGCCATCAGTCCTCAGGTATACAGCAAAGACAGCTCAGAGAATGTCTACATAATGCTTTAGCTCTCACTATGGCTTTGTCTTCACTCTTACTTTTCTCTCTGCCCATTGACTGACCCATGTTGGTCATGGTCAAATAACTTTTTGTCCTCTGTCTTCTGTGTCAGAGAGAATCATGGAATCATAGAACTGCCTAAGTTGGAAGGGACCTCAAAAGATCATCTGGTCCAGCCTTTCCTGGGAAGGGGAACCTATCTGAGATTATCTAGCATCTTGTCCTATTACATCTTGAAAAACCTCCAGGGATGGGGACTCCACCATGTCCCTGGGGAGGTTGTTCCAGTGAATGGTTATTCTCACAGTAAAATTTTTCTCTTATATTGAGATGAAAATTCCCCCCATGCAACTTGTACACATTGTCCCTTGTCTTCTCCTTCTTGCCCTTTGTGTGAAAAGGACCTCCCTAGAGCTGCCCTTTCAGTACTGGAATACTGTGATGAGGTCCCTCCTGAGCCTCCTGTTCTCCTTGGAGAAGAGACCTAACTCCTTCAGTCTTTCCTGACAGGGCAGGTTCACCAGATCTTTGATCACCTTTGTGGCCTTCCTTTGGACCCTCTGCAGTCTGTCCACATCTTGTTTGAACTGTGGAGACCAGAGCTGGATGCAGTACTCCAGGTGGGGCCTGACAAGCACTGAGTAGAGGGGGACAATCCCATCTCTCTCTGTTAGTAATGATGCTGCAGATCCATATGCTTCTGACTAGGCCACTTTTACAACTTGCCCAAGTTGAAAATATGGGGGGGGGGTGGGCCAGGGGTCTTTCTGGGTTCTGCTTTCCCCCCACGGTGTCCCCACATCCACTTGCAAGGCCCCAGACCTGCTTAGCCTATAACTGATACGCTTTGTGTTCTGTTTCATTAGTTGAGTAAAAAAGGCAAAAACCTTCCCAAAGGCAGGGGTGAGTGCCTTTCTTCAGCTTTGTCCTAATGTCCTGGTATGGAGCTGTTCTGCCCTCCCCTCAGCTAAGGAAAGAAATACTGAGAGTGAAATACTAATGTGGAGTGCAGCTGAAGTGTTCCTTCTAAATGCGTAATGTTAAAACTGGATGTCATTAAATGCCTGCAGGTCATCTGTGGATAAGCCTTGGTGTATTCTGATTCTCAGCCCTATCCAGGCCTTACTGTTCAAAGACTAGGGGCAGAAGTTTTACTTTGAGGGTTTTATGTTTTAAGGAATGCCTTAGTCAAACAAAAGTGCGTTTCTGAGCTTCTCCCTTCTGAATGCCAACCATATGTAGTCTAACCCAGCTCTTTGGGGAAAGGCATGTGGCGGGTGAGATTTCTTCTTCATACCAGTGAAAAAAAAAATTCTGCTTCAGAAATTGCATCTGAACACAAGTGTAACAAGAATTGCTCATCTCACAGTGAGAACAAGCCTGTACAGTTACACCAAATTTGGTCTTGAGAAGAGCAGACTGAATATTTTATTTATTCCTCTCATATTTCTTTATATCTCTAGCCTTGATTACATATCCAAAAAGAATTTCCCTCATCTTTTCTAAGAGAGGTTGTGAAGTGCTGTGTTGCCTCTCTCCAACTGGTTTTGTATTGCACTAACCTGTGGTAATGAAAAGTGATGCTTTCTCAGTGCCAGGTGAAAGAATGCTATCTATCTGATGATCCTAGTAAGAATTCAGCTGTATTATTATATGATGCCCAGGACAATGCACACCTGAAATCTTAAAATTCCTCCTTTCTCACTGGAGAGGGGAAGTCTTTCTCTCGGAGGAACTTAGTTCAGAAGTAGGCACTGCAGGATAGCTGAGACAATGAGGTTCCTAGAGAGTGTTTGTAAGGAGACATCTCCCTTGCCTGGTACCCACGGAGCCTGGCACATTGTGATATACTCTAGTCACAGACCTGGGAATGCAAAGTGTGAGAGGACACTGACCAATTTTATTTCCCTGAATCCAACAGCCCTTTTTAACTGCAGAAGAATGTCTGCGTTTAATAGTTTTTCTATAGATCACATCCCTTCCTATCACAAAGAAAACATTTTATCCTGCTGTGTAATTAATACACGTGTACAGTGTGGCAAACATTTTCCTGTAGACTGCTTATTTTGCCTGTAAATTACAGGAAATCCTATACAATACACCTGGGAGCCCTGCAGCTTGAAATTAGAATACAAACCGTCCCCACCTCCTCTTGCTTGGCCAGCTTACCAGTCAAATTTTGAAACTCCTTTTTGTTTGGATGTGTAATAAATTCTGATAGTGACAAACTCACTCCCTTCTATTCAGTTTAAAATTAATTCAGGTTTTAATTCCAAAATGAAACCAGTTTATGGCTCACAGAATTACTACAATGGGTTGAAACTGCACAGAGATTTCCAGTTGTGGATTTTGTCTGACACACATGCAACATACACATTTGTAACTAAATCCCTACAGTTTAGGGTGTATTGGCAGTAAAATCGATGGCCAAGCCTTAGTTCTGTGTGATGTCACATCTATATGAGCCCTGAGATAGTATTAAAAAACAACAGCTGTTACTTGCTCTAGACACACAGACTTTTTAAAGGGAGGCTCCATATTTTCCCTTCCTCACTGGTACTCTGTGAATCTCGGTGACAAAAGAGCCCGCCAGGAAAATGGTACCAACTGCAGAATGTAGTGAACAACAGCCCTTATTAGTTTGGTTTATTTATTTTAGTGTGCTACCTTCATTTTGTGTGATTTCGGTGTGTGTGGACAGAGGGTTTTCTGCCAGCATAAGTTGCAGAAAATATCTCCAGCCTTTTGATGGTTTATGACCTCCATGCTGCAAAATGTGAAGTTTTATCTCTTGCTGTTGAATAAATATTCTGGTTCAGGAGGGGTAAAGGAGTTTAGGGAAGAGTTAGCTGGTAGCTCTCCAGTGCTTCATGAGCTGCTGATGGCTGCGGTGAAAGCTGTTTACCCAGAGCACTCTGCCAGACATAATCACGTCCCTACAGGTGAGAGAGGTAATTCAGTCTCTTTGATACTTTCTCCTGGCTCTGGCTCCTTCTCTCTTAAACTGGGAATGGCAATTGCGTCTGTTTATTAGCAAGCATTAGAGACTAGCAAATTTTGATCACTAAGAAGAGCTGTTAGAAGCAGGCCAAATACTGCTGTCCATTTCAACAGGGTAAATCTAGTCAAAACCAAAGCTCACACTGTATGACTGGTGGGCTGCCTTGAAGTTTGACAGTGCAGTTCAAAAACACGTTCTCCTGCAAGTGTAATGAGAAGGTTTGTATGCAGCTTTCCTGGGTAGCTGTGCTTGGTGAGGCAGTCTCAGGAGGTATTCCTCCTGGAGTGGCTGGTTGATTTGGGTCAGGAAGCAGGGAGCATTGGAAAAAAAAAAGTCTTACTAGTTGAACCCAACAGTGTATTTTTTACTACTGTATTTCTAACTTTCCTCTATCAAAGGTACCCTCTTGGCCCTGGTCACTTTAGCAAGATGTTAATCACAAGGTTTGAATAGAACTTTATAAACACATTGGAACTCAGGTGAGTAGAAGGATCTTCATCAGTGTCTCAGAAAATCAGAAATACCAAATGCTGTTGCTTTGTAAGGCTTATGATGCACTGGTGTCATTGGAAGCTGTTACTTTAAAGCCGTGATATCACTGTGGAGAAATATGATGTCAGGGCTGTAAAAGAAGGAAATTAAAGTTGCTAAAATTCCTTTTCATATTTGAAAGTTTCTGTTTTCCATTGAACAGAAAATACTCTGTTCTCTTCCCCGTGACCTTCGCCTTCTTTATAAGTGCCCCTGCCAAAAGTGCTAAGGGTACATAGAAACCACCATTCCCATTTTCCCTGTGGGAATATAGCTACCTTTTACTACAAGAACTAGTTCTTTCTTTAATGGTTTTGCAGTAAAAGTTAAAAAAAGAGTGTGAGAGAGAAGAAGAAAGTGGCTTTTTTAACTACTACAAGAGGTATTAAATAGTCAGGCAACCTCTGGAATCACTTCTCTTTTTCCATCAAGCTGGGTAAGGAGTGTTATGGTGTTTTTTGGGTAAAGTTTATTGGAACTTCACAGTAGGACTACAAAAATGTGGATACTCTGGTTGTTTTTTGTTTAATAAGACTCAAGACTCCTGGCTGTACCTCACTTTAAAGTCTTATTGCCCCTTAAATTTTCTCCAGGATTCAAGTCTATAGTTTAAAAAAAAACCATTCCCATGAATCTAATTTTGTCTTATCCTGCAGGGCATGGTGTACCTTTCATATTTACTCATCTCCATGAAACTATGAATTTCTTGCAGGGTCTTCTAGTGATGGGTGACTCATATGTTCTTTCAATAGATCACTTGTCCAAAAACCTGAAAAATCAAAAGAGAGTTTGAATCAACACAAAAAGTAATAGATCCGGACTGTGACTATTTATCTGCAAGTTTGATTTGGGTGGGTAGTCGCAAAAAGGTAAATCGTGGTTTGACTTACAACTGCTTCCTCCTCTTCTGGTAATGATGTAGTCACTAGCTTAACATTTTTGGACTCTTTCCATTCTTTGACATGACAATGGTTCTCAGCTCTCATCAGTGGTGAGCAAAGCAGTTAGGAACAGACGAAATGACTCAAGCTCCCATTAGGCTTAGACCTAGCCAGTTCTCAGGAGTTTGAGTTTGTTGAACTACAGTATTTTCCTTTATTTCCTGTCCATGTGTTTTGTTCCTGGCTAACTATCTCCTATGATGCCCCTGGTTCTGCCACTGGAAGCAGGTATATTTAAAGCAGTAAGAAACAGGTAATGAAATGAGAACTGCAAACAAGCCACATTTTGTATGACCAAGAATCCCCCCAAAATATTTATATTTCCTGAGCTCATCTGAATCAAATTCAGAACCTTTTTGTCTTGTCCTTTTCTAATTCTTATGTTCCCTTGGTAATGCTGAAAATGGAGTAGAGTTTAATCATTGTGTACTCTGTCCTTACTTGCTTTGTCCAAAGACTTATTTCAGACATGGGCTTTACACAACTCTGTCGAAAAGCTGTTTGAGTCAAAGATATGTCTGTGGCTGGCACTACAATATCCCCTGTTTTGGGGTGTTGGGAGTCTGAATCACAGTTCTGGAGCCTAGCCCAGCTCTGTGTGGTGCCTAGAGCCCCACCAGACCTCCTCCACTTAGTGAGAACAGTTTGCAGCCATTTACTCAACGACTAACAAGACCCACTTCCTTACGAGGGATGTTCTCTTGACAGTAGAACCAAGTTTTACATGGTGTGTTTGACAACATCAAGCCCTTTCTTAAGCTTCTCAGATTTTGTCATTGGTGAAGGCTGACTTTTGCTCATATGTTGGTATTCTTCCCAACTGGCTCTTCTTCTTTGGTCCTACACACCATACCTGTCTCATATCCTGAGGCTGCATACTCAAGCTGTTACCCTACTCAAAAAATTCACTGAGTGTTGAATCCAGTCTTGACTTAGAGCTGCTACTGGAAAGAGAATGGTCTGGGTTGTATTCATCCATGTAAGAGAAATTAGCAATTAATGACAGGAAAATGTGTGATGAAGCATGCGTTTGTTTAAGAGTGGTTCAAGTGTTTGTTGAGCCTAGTTCTCACACAGTTTTTCTGGGCACCATTTTAGGCAGACCTTTGATAACGTCGAAGATGCCAGAATAAAAGGACAAGTAAACCAAATATTTTTCTACGTGTGACTATTTAGATTATCTTGTTCAAAATAATACTTTTATCATCCAGCTATTTTTCTAACCAGCCTAGAAATGCCAGAGGCTCAGCACGCTTGCTAGTTCTTCTGGTAGGTGAAAGAATCATGATAGGAGTGGATATTCCCAACCTCGCACAACTCTAATTAAGAGTAATTCTCAGTAATGGACTTTGGCCTCGGGCTAAATAAATACCACTCCTGAATATATTTTTTCTTAAATCATGCAGAATTGTGTTAATTGAAACTCTACCATCTTCTTCTAGACTGAATCCAACTCCACATTTTCCAATTTCTGTCTCCTTGCATTTGGTGCTGAAGTGCCTCTGCTAACAGCAGTGTGATTAAAGTCACGGCTGTATTACCTTTCAAATCTTTTGTTACAAGGGTCGTGTATTGCCTGGCCCCAAAATGCCGTCTTTGAGCTGAAACATGCCATGTAAAGTTGCTGCAAAAATAAGATCTTTGTATTACCAGTTGAAAAATAACTATCTCTAATCCTTTCTGAGGTATCAGCTGCAACTGTAACTGCTGCAGAATTTTGAGCAGAGGTCAGGAATAAAATGTATTTAATATTAGCATCACTCTGCAACTTCTAGAGGTCTGAATTTGCAAGCTCTCAGATTTTCCTCAGGCAAGCTTCTTTTTGGGGTTTACTTCTGTAGAAGGGGAGGAGGCAGAATGACTGAAACCTGGCTTTGATTGAAAGACTGTAAATGAATGGCATCTGAGAAAAGAGGGACACCTGAGACCAGCTCCTCAGCTCCTGCAACATTGCAGAGCACTGTTGGTATCAGTAAAGCTGTTGTTTCTCTTTCCTTCCTTTGTTGAATGAATTTTAACTTCACTCTTGCTGCTGAGTATCCATAAAGAACCCCTGCTGACAAGGACAACTTGCAATATGTTCACAGCAAAGTGCAGCAAAACAAGGAAGCGCAGTGATGGTAGGTGAAGAAGGCCATGAAGGAAAGGCAGCAATGTCAACTTTTGTATTGCAAAGGGCACTAAATTCACACGTACAGAAGGCAAGTGATTTGGGGGAACAAAATGGAAGGGAAAAATGACTAGCCTTGCCAAGCAGGAGAGGACAAATCCAGCAGGAAATTAGCAACATTCTCAGGATTCTGGTGGTTGTTGGCAGTAGTGGAAGGGAATTAAAAAAAAAAAAAGCAGAAAGAACTTAAGTGTATTTTGCACAGAACTCTTGAAAAAAAAAAAGATTAGGATCAGGTTTTTCAAAGGCATAGGCAATGTGTTCCCCTCCTCAATTTCGCAGAGGCATGTGCTGTTCCACATGTAAGCCCATGCAGGCCTGCTTTTGTGCTTACAGGACCAGTGCTAGGTAATGGTGGGCTGTGTGTGGATGGTTTGCCCCCCTAGGGTAGCACTTGCATTTGGCAGTCTATTATCTTGGTGTATATAAACATTCTGGAAACAGGTTTTGCTCCCAGAAGCTTGTCTCTTGGGCTCTTTTAGAAGAACAAATCCTAGGAGCAGGTTGGTCTCTGAGGATGTTCTAGTAGCATGGAAGAATTGGCTCATGACATAGGAATTTCTCTAACCACGCAGTGCGATGCCACCAGCAGCCCTAGGGGTCATCTAGGAGGAACAGGTCATTTTGAGGGCTGTATATAGGCCAGATGGGGTCTCACCTGCGGGTTGGTTGCGGGTGCAAAAAAAGGGAGGGAAGACAACATGGCTTTGCCTAGTTCTTCCTTACTCATATATCACAGCTGCAGCAAAAGATTCTGCCCTAGCTCCTCAGCACCATGGCTGATGGTTTTCCATGTATGCCTCAGCTAGAGCAAGAAGCTGCAGAACAACAGAGCCTCTTGTGTGTATGCTTAAACTCTAACTGAAAACTTCCTTGCTTTCTCAGATCAGGTCAAACATTGACTGGTATTTGATCAGAAGGTGGGTTGATTTTTTTATTATTATTATTTTTAATATGGCTTAATTATATGGAAATTATATTGGGGGTTCAGTAACCAGTGGCTTGAAAATTAACTGAATTATGAAAGCTGAAATGTTGCTAGCAGCATCAGTTAATGACAAGGTCGCCGCCACTGTCATATTCAAAAGAAATGTCACACTTGAATGAGGCTGAGATGGCTGCACTGTCCCATGGTTCCAGGTAGAGAAAATGAAGCAAGGGCTCCTTGGGTACTGTTTTATCCCATGTTTGAATTTAATGCATTCTTTTTTCAGCTCATTTTGGTTCTGCTGTGTTCCCTCAACATATGGAGTCCCTAGGTATTAAGCTGTAGCATGGAAACTTTGGGGGCTGGGAATTACAGATCATGAATAGATTGAAAAGTCCCACTAAATGCTCCCAAGGGTTGTTTGTGTAAAGATTAATTTTTGTTGTTTCTGCCTTTACAAAAATCAAGTAAGTCTAGAATTATTTTTGTCATACAGTAATAGGGATCAGACTTTTAGCAAGCCCTGTACTGCAGCACACAACTGCATAGAGCTGCATCTCAGGAACTGACTCAAAAAGGTGTTATTAATTGAAAAGGGGAAGTGTAAGAGATCTTGTTGGAGATATGGGAGAAATTAACTGTTAAGTTCTTTATGTTTGCACACTATTTAATTTAAAGCCCTGATTTTATAATTTAGTTTAAATCAAACCAGAAGATAATGATATTGCGCTTGACCCTGTGCTACTGAAGTCAGTGAGAGTAGGATTAGTCCTGACATTGTTCAGCTGATGACAGAGTAACTAAGGGAGGAGATTACTCAGGGTCTATGCTTTGTCGAGCTTGCTGTTTGAGCTACACTGTAAGGCTGAAATTAAGCAGTACTGTATGTGTCTGATGTGGTTTTGATAAAATGAGTTAGTGACAAGTTTAGGAAAATAAGAGTCTTTTCAGAACTGAAGCCGTACTTTGACCCAAAAACTAACCTCAGCCATAATTAGGGCGCGCACTTTGTTGGGAACAAACTGGAGCAGTAACCCAGCTGGCGAACGTCTGATAGCTGCTTCAGCACAAAGGCCAACAAGCTGCTTTCACTGGCCATTTTCAGTTGCCAGCAAATAGGTGGTAACAATCAACTGGAGGGCCTTAAAATCTTCACCCACACTGGCTATTTGCAAAGTGAATGTGTCATTAGACTGAAAAAGGTCAATGCACTTTGCTTGTCTTCCCCCGCCTACCGTCACAAATTCTTATTTGTTTGAAGCCCTCTGTGAAGCTACATCTGACAATCTGTATTAAACCTCCCAGATCATCTTCCTTTCCAAACCTTTTTCAGAACACCAGCACACAGAGAGATGTTATTGCACTTCTCAGATGAGTGTCAGGTAGCAAGAGCCATCCAAAGGGAATGCTGGGGCACAGACTCACCACTAATTTGGAAAGGTCCAAGAAGCTTAATATAGGCCTTGAAGATGGAGCTGAGAAAATGACAGGAGGATGAGCTAGTGCTAGGGAAAGAGATGAGCAGCAACTTAGATGGGAGGAGAGGCTGTGAGAAAGAGATGGCAGAAAAATAAAACACTCTTTAGGTACAAAAATAGAGGAAGAGCAAGGCTTGGATGTGAAATGGTTGAACACTAGAGACTTTGCTATTTGTTTCTGAGAACTCCAGTGGTGAATGTTTAAGGCAACTTTAGTTGGATGCTTTATTGAACCTCCACAATGTCCTGCCAAAACCATTGAGATTTCTACCCTGAAAACACTGATTATTTGCTTATTTACATACCTTATTTCCCTGTCACTGTGCTAGGGCTGGGGCAAAGAGTGGGTGTTTTCAGTCTTCTCCATGATGTGAAGTACTTCTCCAAACTTGGAGCACCTCAGAAACCCATTTGGCAGTATGCCAGGGTTGACATGGTTGTGTATTTACTACCACTCATTTCCACATTTCCAGTATTTGCAGTGGGAGAGAGAAGGGTCAGGATGATTAGAAGATCATGTGCTCTAGAAAAGGAGCCAGACAATGTAATAAAAGATAATTTTATCCTAATAATAGTAATAATATTAATTGTCATTAGTAACAACGAATTATTAGCCAAAAAGTCCTGTTAACGCTGACTATAACAATTGCAATTACTCTTTATGTAAACTACTGGGGTTACTGCTAACTGTTCATTAGTGCATCTTAGAGGTCTGAATGTTTCAGTCTACAATGTTAAAAATGCATGTTTGTTTGTTCTAATCATAACTAAACTGCAGGGCAGGGATGGGAGTGTTCTCTCTGAATCTGAGCGCCCCAGCATTTCAAGAACACAGCCTTTTCTTTCAACAGACAAATGCATTTTAAAGTGTGTCTGTCTTTTCTGTTGCTACCCACTGCCTTACCAATTTTTGTAAAGAGCTGTAGTTCCAGCTTTATCTAGATTTTCTCTGAGCTTTTGCAAGCAGAAGCTATTGCTGTAAGCTGAGAAGTGTTAGAAGCTGCCCCTTGTAGGATAACAAAGTGCATCTTCAAGTAAAGAATTTGGAAGATTTAGTCACATAAATTGTTTTTATCTGAACTCTCCAGTCCACACAAACCAATATTTTTTCATGTTCTGTTACTCTCCAGACAGGTATATGGTTGCAGTTCTCAGGCTTATAAAGGAAACACAGTATGCACTGCACTGAAAAGGGATACAGCAGAGGCAGACAAATCCAAACCACGTGTGTAGGCATATGTGTGTGTGTGTGTGTGTGTAAGCCTCTATGTCTGTTGAGATATTTATTTGCTTCTGAACCTGTGTTTCTTTCACAATGGGTTCAAATTTGGTCAAATCACAATGTGAAATGTGGAAGGTAAGCTTGACTTCAGCTGTAAGTTGGATCTGTGTGTCTGGCAATTGCCAAATACATCAGAAAGCTTTCTCCGCTTGAAATCAGCTCTCTTCTTCCTAATGGACAGGGAGCTAGAAATCACGATAAGAACCCCTTCCACTCCTGAGATTTTATGGGTAGTCTCTCTCCATAGTTAATAAATGAGTTGGGCTTGATGGAAGCATGTTACAGTGTTTAGGTTTCCACTCTGCTTGGGGCCCAGGACCACATTCTTCTTGTTCCCTAGACTCCCCTTGAACTAAATGGGAGGTGTGGGTGAACAAGATCAGACCCCTCGTCTGCAGACACTGAAGCCACATGCAGCCTCCAGTGACCTCCCTTGCTTTCCACAAACACTAAATTCATTGCTAGTTTAAAAAAAAGTGAGGCACTTCAGCTTCTTTTCAAACTAGAGAGAAACAATAGGGCACACTGTAGTGAGTTCCAAGTCTTTTATCTTTCTACAGATTCAACCACAGTATTGATTCTTTATTGACCTAAACTGTCCTAAGTGTGGCTGTGGTTTTTTTCTCATATAGTCTATGGGAGAGTTAAGGCAGCTACTACTTTAATATTGATTTTCGTGAAAAAGGTGCAGGAAAGGGGGCAATTTGTGTCTGCAGTTGCTCTTCACTATAAAAGATACCATTGTTAGGAGCTTATAGCATTATATCAAGGGTCTTAATCTGTAGCAATCTTTTTTTACAACTTAGAAATAGGCTTGGGCAAATGTGTTATTGGTGTTAATGATATTTTGAAGTGAAGAAAATTTGTCAGCCTTTCCAAGTAAAATGCTCAACTTAACCATTTGAGAACTTGACAGGTTTGTTACATCTGTTTGTAGGAATGATGTCTTTTGTTCCCCTAAAAAAAAAAAAAAAAAAAGAAAAAAAAAGAATATCCATTTGAATAAACAGTGATAATAATGTTATCTGAATAAATCTTTAATAAATTGAAATTATTACTGCAGGCTTAAATAAGCAGTAAGTTTTGACAGGAAGGGCATTATCATCTAATTATACTTACTTTATGAAAGAGAGGGGCAAGGGCCAACCTGTGAGCCGTCTAAACCACAGTAATAGAGTGATCCCCTCTGCAGACTAAAGAAGGAGCCATCAGACAACATTAAAACACAGCCAGCATGCTGAAAATTGTAACTGAACCCCTGATTCACATAGATACACTGTCCTAATTGTTATGAAAACTAGCAGAGCAGTATGGTAAGTGCATAGGAGAACAGCCTTTGCTAAGCAGATGAGAGAATCCTGTGCCAGATATTGTATGGTATTCCTAAAGGTTTCTTTAATTATCGCTTAGTCACTACTGTACATTAGCTTCCTATGGGCTAAGTGCTCGGTGTAAGGGTCTGTATCAGCATTTGCAAACAGGTGTAAAGATATAACTGATATATAAATTGCCTTCCTATGGGCACCTGGTTTGCTAAGAACATTTAAGAAATTCCAAGATGACACCTGCTAGCTGCTTTATTGATGTTGAGCTCATATAGTCTGCTGTTAGTCTGATCTGCTGTATTGAATTATAAAGCACTGTGCGTACTGAAGCGCGTTGCTTTTCTCATACAAGCCATGGGAAAAACTACATACATGAAGTGGAGAGTTATCTAAAAGTATTCACACGCCCACTCACTGTATTATTATATGTGAGCTGGTACGTGGGGTATTCTTCTAATACCTACTGTTTTTTTCTTTACAGAGGATCAATAAACAGAAAAATCTGTCTGCTAATGTCCATAATAATTTTGAATGTTTGATTTGTTTGGCAAATAAGGTTGATGTGTTTAAAACCGCCCCTGGCTGCATTTATTTCACAGAAGGCAAAAAATTTTGATCGTCATAATCTGCCAGAATTAAAAAAGTAGCAGAACTCTTGTCTGTCTTGGGTAACTTGGGTTTGGAAGTATACTCTCTACAAATCAAGTCTCTTGTGTATACAGACATAGTTTTGTTTTGCATATATATATTATTATATTTTAAAACTGTTAATCTAGGCCCTCTCCTGCATGTAGTTATGACACATGTTTATTCATATGCACCTGACTACTACATATGATTTTTTTCCACCATTAGAATCTTCTCTCATTTAGCATTCAGGGTATTTTGAGGATGAAACAGTGCTGTGCAGTGGAGAGGGGCACTCTCACAGAATCACAGAGAATCACAGAACATTAGGGGTTGGAAGGGACCTTGAAAGATCATCTAGTCCAACCACCCTGCCAGAGCAATATCACCTAGATCAAATAACACAGGAATGAGTCCAGGCGGGTTTTGAATGTCTCCAGAGAAGAAGACTCCACAATTTCTCTGGGCAGCCTGTTCCAGTGCTCTGTCACCCTCACTGTGAAAAAGTTTTTCCTTATATTTACCCAAAGTCTCCTATGCTCCAGCTTGTGCCCATTACCCTTTGTCCTATCACTGAATGTCACTGAGAAGAGCCTGGCTCCATCCTCCCAACACTTGCCCTTTACATATTTATAGACATTAATGAGGTCACCCCTCAGCCTCCTCTTCTCCAGGCTAAAAAGACCCATCTCTCAGTCTCTCCTCATAAGAGAGATGCTCCACTCCCTTAATCATTTTAATATTTCTGTGCTGGACTCTCTCCAGTAGCTCCCTGAGAACTGGGGTGCCCAGAACTGGATACAGTACTCCAGGTGGGAGTACCAGCATAGAGGGGGAGGATAACCTCCCTTGACCTACTGGCCACGCTCATCTTGATGCATCCCAGGATGCCATTGACTTTCTTGGCCACGAGAGCACATTGTTGGCTCATGGTCATCCTCTTGTCCACCACGCCTCCTAGATCTTTTTCCCCAGAGCTGCTCTCCAACAGATCAGCTCCAAGCCTGTACTGATACATGGGGTCATTCTTCCCCAGATGCAGTACTTTACACTTGCCCTTGTTGTCTCCTTAATCCTCTGTAAAAATCAGTCCCTTTTTGCTCCTTCTTTGTAGGCCTGGATCATTTTTGGTCACCCTGTGGAGATGGGCACAAAACTCTAGGAAGCTTGAGGTCAGTAAGAGAAGGACTCAGCCCTATCAGAGGGCTACAAGTGTACAGGGAGGGACCCCATACACTGTGGGAATGGCACATGAATGAGCGCAAAGCATCAGGAGGTGGCTCCAGAGCCATTCACAACAAAGACAAGGATGTGGACAAAGTACTGACTTTTCTTCTTTGTCTTTTAAAAGCAGCTCAACAGCTCTCATGGAATTACTCCAAACCAGTTCAGCTTGTGGCACATGTTGGGCAGGTACATTCTGAGGCCAAACTCTTAAGCTTACTGGTGTTACAAGGGACCAAAGTGGCCTAAAGTGCCTGTGGCACACACCCTTAATAACAGAGAGGCCAACAGTCTCCCCTACTCCCCCATCTTTGTTTCCCATAAATATGTCATATCTCACTTTGTCTCACAGGAGTCTCAGAAGTCTAAAAATAGAGACAACACATGTGGATGTGTACTGAGGATGAGGCTGGGTTTAGCTTCCATTCCTTTCTCTGTCACAAGGGCTAAGCAGACTTTTGCCTTTGCACATGGGCTGAGGCCAGTCATTCTTAGCATAGAGGATGGTTTGGTAAAACCTGTGAACAGAAAGGTCCTTAAAAAAAGAGATGCTCAAACATTTTCAGCTGAGGTAATTGAAGATGCCCTACACACAAGGTGTAAATTTGCCCAGGTGTTGCTGCTGTAATGCAGCCTTTCATTATTATTTTATCATTTTGTATATAATTCCCTATAATGTGCCATCACTGTAACTGATACAAGTTCATGTCTTTTTTCACTCATGCCAGCAAGCTGAACAAGTGAGATGAGGTTACAGTAAACAAGACGGAAATTACTAGAGAGAGAGATTTTAAGAGTCCACAAAACCCAAGAGCAACAGAGAATCTTAAGACATGAGACACTCTCCATGAGAAAGAATGCTCAGAGCACAAAGTTATATCCCCCCTCGGAATAAATACTTACAGACAAAAGTGACTCACTATGTGAGTCAGCGAGAGGAGGTTTTATTTACACCACAGAACTTGGAAATAACATTTCCACTGATTCTATTCTGTTCAGCAATTGTGGTATAAGCAAAAGGCTGTTAACAGTTCTGTATGAACCAAATTTTTAAAAATCACTCTGCCCTTCAATCAGAAATGTTTTCTCACTTATGTGAATTAACCTACAGAACTGGCACATGAAATAATTTGCTTCAGTATCTATTACTGAGTATGTTTTGGCCTGGATCCATAAAAGCATTTAGGAGCCTGAGTTGCACTGAAATCACTGAACAGAGAGAAAAAAATAAAAGTGTGCTATTCCTGGTTACTACAAGGAACTATAGCACACTGCTCTTTTGCCTGGGCACATTTCAGACTATGACTCCATGGCCAGGCTTTGCCACTGTGCTGGGGCTCTTCCTGGTGGTTTAGGGAGGCATTCGTGAAATCTAGTTCTTGGAGGTCCTTGTGGGCTGGGCACTGCATGATGTGTACTCTGTCAGGGAAGCAAAGCTGGTAGGAGAGAATTGGTACGTAATGTGAATCTGTGATATCATGGGACTGAATTACCCCTGTATAAAATACACCTGTTTACTTTGAGAGGGGGACGGAACTGAAATGTATTCATTTTATTACAATATAGATAAAATTCTGTTAGAAAAAAATTATTTCTTGGTGAACTTTTTCCTTTAGTAAAACATCTGAGCTGCTTAAAAATATTTTGATAGACGTGTTGCCATCCCTATCAGCCTTTCATACCCTACAGCTCCCCATGCCACAATCTCATAATAGCAGTTTTCCATGACGGCTGGTCCAGCTGTGTTCAAATGGGCAGTCTACAGGTGGTGAAGTCACCTTCCCATTTCTCAACTCCTCTAATCTTCTGAAAGAGAGTGTCACGATGAATTTGTTGTTTGAATTTGTGACACACAGGAATTCACACATTCACTGATGGAACAGGACATCTTTTTTTTCTATCCTCATCCATATGAACAGTAGACTTTTTTTTTTTCTAAATAAAATACGATGTTTGGGGCAAACATTTAGGATGTGTTAAGATGCCAGGTGTAAAGAATGGGTGAAAAGGTGTGATGTCTACAAACAGAGCCAGTCTACAAAGCAGTTACTCATGAATACAGCCAAGGTAAATAAGACACTGCTGAAACTGTCTTAACCCCCCACAATCCTCATGTGTGGGTTTATATACACCAGTAGAGCCAAGTTAACCTTAATTGTATGTTGTTTAGCTTGGCTATAAATGGCTAACCCTGTTTGTAACTTGGCTCTGATTGTAGGTATCACACCTTTCGATTACTGACCTTTCTTGTCTAAATTGGGTTTTTTTAATACTTATTAAATATTTTTGATCTAGTTTAATTTCCTAAGGCTTTTAAAGTAGAAGATATTACAGAAAATATTCCTACTGATAGAAAGACAGATTTTAATAGAAAATGCCTTACTTTCTCAATGGCTAGACAGGGCAGTGGTTTTTAAAACCCGATTCTTTTTGAAGGAAGCAGTGCCAGAAAAATTCACTAAAATTTGATGTGCTGTTTTTTCATCACATTCACTGGCAAAGGGAACAGGAATGCAACTTTGCAATTCTTAAGTAAGAAAAACATGTGAACTGTAATAACCAATCGATAATAATTTTTATTTTCCTTTCAGCATCAAAGTTCTTAATAGTGACTTTAGTATGGCCACAGTTTATTACCATGATCTTCTGAAATTCTGAGAAGTTAAAGTGTTTCTCTGTTTGAAGGTAGCATATTAAAGCTGTGCCCCATTTAATTGCCTTTTCTGGCAGTTTTAAGTGCACATCTTGTGTGATTGAAGCATTAGAATTGCCGGTTAACAGAAGGTTTTTTATCAGTTTTGTTCATTCGGTAACTCAAGGTGTATTGCTAACCACAGTAGCAGTGGCACACAGAATCTTGGGACTTGGCCCAGTTCTTACAGAATTCAATTGAAGGGCTTTTGTTGACATCAGTGGATCAGATCTTTCGTGATGAGAATGAGGAGTAATTATTTTCTGCACGTGGGGTGTCTCATCAGGAATTATGCAGTTGTGAGTCAGTTTGTTCTGGTGCTTAAGTTTGCACCCGAGTTTCCATTTTAACTCTGATTTTGTCTCATACTTTAAATTCCTCAGAAATGCCACACTGGACTAAGAGGAGTAAGTTTTTTTTATCCCGTGAGATACAGGTTAGGTGGTCTTGGAACAGTTCCCACTAAAGCAGGGGACAGTATTACAAAATCCACTACCATTTGTACTAATTAGCAACTTTGCTGACAGCCTCTGGTGAGTAACTCATTACTGTCTATTTGTGTGCTTGGCTTATAAATCCCCTAACAGCCAGACTGTGGGCACTGTTGTAGTACAATATTGTTGTGGTATAAGACCTTTTTCTTGAGCGTTAGTGTGTCTCTTCCCTTCTCCATGCATAGTGCTTGAAGTATAAGTAGGTCAGTGGCATGGAGACACAGCCCCTAAGTAAGAAGGGCTTCCAGTATTTCTTTTCTTCCCCTCTTTTGGTCCTGAAGTAGAGATGAATAAAATCTGTTCGTTTCTGGCACTGCTCTTACTGATGCTGCTTGTTTCCCAGTGCATTTTAAATTTTCTCTGATTCGACCTTCACCCTTGCTTGTGGGCATGATATCACATATTTTAGCATGCTTTTTTTCCTTTCCTTCATATCTACGCTAGTCAGGCCTGTTGGAATTTTGAAGTACTTTTGCCACGATTCAACAAGAATGTTCGTTTTCAATTTCTGTAGGTAGATTCTGCTATTCAGTGATTTTCCCCCTGTTCTTTATCATAGGCTATGCCTTTCCATATGGTAATGAATCATTCCCCTAGGACAAGTATCATTTGCTCAATTCAATGGACTTCTCACAATGCAGATACATGCATTTCTTTCACCTATCATTTTGATTTTAGTTTTCTTGCAGTTTATTGGATTCAATGTATATTTTCTTTGTGATCTGTTGCTAAAGCTTCCTTTCCGGCTCTGGAAGATATCTCCAAGAATACTGAAATCTGTGGTGCCCTGATGGCATACCTGCATTTCTGCCTTTCTCTGAAGATGTTATCTACATATTCAATTTAGACATTTCCACCATACCCTCTCAGAATTCCATTTAGTATCTGTCCTGAGCGTATAATCTGGTTTGTTTTGGTTTTCTCCAACTTGTCTATTTAGAAATAAAAGTGCTCACAATACTCGGTCCTCTAAAATGATTGTTGTACATCTAAGGAAATAAAAGAGCACAAGGATGAACAAACATCTCTTAAGCATGGGCTTGGATGGCACTGCACAAACAGAAAGGAGTCTCAGTTCTACATGGCAGATTCTACTTTTTATTTATATAGTGACTTGATGATAGAGATGTGCCAGAATGAAAGTAAGGTGGTTTTTTTTCCTGGTATTATTTGTCCTGTTTAAATAAGCTTTTGCAGAAGAGCTGAGATGGGCTGATGGTTGCAAACTGGAAGCCCTGCATTCCTTCCTTTATTTCTGGCTCATTGAAAGACTTTGAATCAGTAACTCCAATATTCCTTAGCTGTGGTTTCTCTTGTTTTTAAAACAAGCTGCGAGTTTTTTACCTGTTTCATTGTCTGTTTGGTGAGACAGATCCTGCATTGTGGCAGTGAGGAGTCCTCACTGCTGGCTTTCATAGGAGCAGGTTTCAGAGCACTATGAATCTCATTTGTCAAATGCCTGTAAATTACTTAAGAGCTCTTTGGATGAAAGAGAAATTATTATTATAAAACAGTTTTGATGCCTTAAAGATAACTCAGGACTGGCACCAGATTCTTGAAAATAACAAATGGCAGAGATTTTACTTGAGGATCTCCCCATGGGTTTGCTAGATGGGTTTCTAATGAGCAGGTCTTTTATTTCTGGGATATTTTGTATCTCCCTACCACAATTATTCATGTCCAAATCCTAGAGCCAAATTCTGCCCTTAGATGCATGTTTGCTTCTCCCATTGGCTTTCCTGAAAGCTGCGGGCATTTTTCCTAAACCATCATTTGGCCTCCAGTTGTACTGTGGTCATATTTGTCTGTCCAAAATGACTGTGGCTCTCCATTTATAATCTTGTAATTTGTAATCTTTATTGAGATACTGCTGTGGTTTTTCTTGCATTACTGGCATCTTATTGTAATATTGATTTTTTGTTAAATTAAACTGCATTGGTAATTTTGGCTGGCAGCTCTTGGTTTTGCTTTCTTTTGTATACTTTTTGAGGGTGGAAGAGTATTCCCTGCACTATATTGAAGCTGATTTCTTCGATCTGACTCTCGCATTTTGTCTGTCTAAACAAATTTAATTTTTGCCTAATCTGTCTTTGCAGTTCCCAGTCACTATGGTATCTAGGCACTAAATTACAACCCTCTTCTGACTGTTTTCTTCTTGTAACGATGCTAACTTCCTTTTTGAGCGAGTGACCTAGTCATTGTCATGCTTTTGTAAACAGTTTATTCTCTACCTATTGATTTTGGTCTAACATTAGTGACCACCCACTGTTTCAGATTGGGAGAGAGAATAATTGTTATATAGGCATCCGCATGCATACAAACACAAACTCATACACCTGCTTTCAGAGTGGACATCTTCTTCTGCAGTTTAATTCTCATAGAGAGTTAGAACAGTGCACTAGGGCAAGGCTGAGCCCGGAGGACAGGCTGCATGGAGTGTGCAAGGCACAGTGAGAAAGTTGTGCATGCATTTGGGGAAATTGTGTAACATTTACCAATTAAAGGAGCTGTGTATGGAGGGTGGGGTTGCTGTGCTATTGAGAGTTGATGCTGTCCTGCAGAATAGCTATGGAGTGCCTTGTAGATATTAGTGTCTCTCCCCCATTCCCACTTCCTGACATCTGCACCCACTGCGGTGGCTGTGAGGGAACGGCACATTTGGCTTGCAGAGCATAGTGCTTCCCACCCTTACAAACTGCTTTGCTGCCACCTCCTTCTTGCAGTGACTTTCCAGCCTTAGCAGAGCTCCCTTCCCTGTCAGTCCTGGCACAACCATTGCCACCACCTGACCTGACCTGAGCACTGCTGTTGCATCCCCACCACCTCCTGTCCCTTGCAGCCTTCTCGCCCACTGCTCAAGTGCCCCCTTCTCCTCCAAATCCTGTTTTCAGCCACATCCTTGAGAAACCCTTTCTGACTTTTCCCCACTGGTTCTCTACCCTGCACATTACCTTTGATGCCTCTGAAAGTAACTGCTGCAGTTGGCATTAAAAAGTGCCATATATGTATATGGACAATGCAAATCTGAAAAAGCCCCAGAATATTCTGCATACAGCTGACAAGTACCTGGTGCCAGTAGCAGTTGCCATCTCTGTATTGTTGGGTGCACGTTTGCTGTGACAAACGGGAGATAATGAATGTGCTGCTGCTTAAAAAGGGACAATTCCAGACCCTATTTCTGAAGGACCATCACTGATGGGTTTTGGTCAGGAAAAGAGGACAAAGCCCTCTCAAATCTGGTAGTGCTTCTGTACTCCCCGTTCCCAGGAACACAACTGTCAAACCCCTCTCTTGCTTGCACCTGTCTTTGGAATGTGAAGGCTGTGTGTCCATGTGTGTCAGGTGGCTCTCTGGAAAGCTCTGACCCAGCCACTGCTGTCCTGTACAAGAAAGGGATTCACAGACTACAGATCTATTGTCAATTTTGTTATGCTTAAGGCAGGCAGTAATTTCAGTTTTCACTGCCATTAGCTAATAATAGTAATTAATTAGTAAATTGTGCCGTTGGGATCTCAGGGTGAACTAACAGGGAAAATGTAAATTAAAAAAAAAAAAAAAAAAGGCCACTAATGTTTCTGAGTTTCCTCCCACAATTGAAGGTTTGTGTCTATGCCCCCATCCCTCCAAACTCAATTTCTAAAGAGGAACTTACATTGCACACAGCACTGTCTGGGAAGTGTTGAAGCCATATGAGAAGGTACACCAAAAAGCATCAGAAAGGTGCTAGGAGATGAAGGGAAAAGCAACAGAGAGTTGTTGCTAGTATCTGGAAGATCACGGCTGAAATTTACCCTGAGTGAAGTTTCAGCCTTTTTCTTGAGGAGAGGGAAAGTCTCCTTTTCTCAAGCGAAGAGTGTGACATGAGGGTCCCCACTGGCAGCTGCTGCCCCACACTCTCTCTGATCCTCCACCGTGTGCCTTCCACTGCATCTAAGCTCCATGTTTGCCATTTGTGATATTAAGGTCTGAGCTCTGTCTTACAAGGAATTGTTGAGGAATCAAATCTATATTCACTTTTTCCCTCTCTTTCAGGATCTCCCATTAAACTAGCAGGGGAGGGGAGGTGTTTTGTTGTTTGGGTTTTTTCCCTGATTTTACTGACTTCCCAATAAGGAAGTTTTGGATATAACACTAAGAAATAAGAAAACATGAAGATAAATCCAGAGTTTTCAATTCAAGGTCATTTTGAACCCTTTATCTGTCTGCAAAAGAAAGTGAGGGAGAAAAGAATTAAAAAATGTGAATTAGGCTGAGTCATTTTCACTATGAATTGTTTGCAGCTGTCAGAATCAGATCTACATAGTTCACTATAGCTCAATTTCCTTTCTGAGTTAATAACACATTGAACAAACATACTATACTAGACTCCTTTTTTTCTTTCAAATAACCTCACAGTGGATCTGCATTCCTAGTATAAAAATGTCTCTATTAGCTTAGGCTATTTATAGATCAGAGGGCTGAAAGATAGTTAAAAATTAATCGATTACCATCAAATAACAGACATTAAAACTCGGTGTATGAAATGCCTTCCTCTACTGGATAAATTAATAGCAAGAGGAGAAATGTACAATTCTGATTTACAGGCTGGCCAGATTCAATTTAACACTCTCCAGTGCAGCTCATCAGTATTCAGAGCAGTGCAGTTCAGGTGGTACTTTCAGTAGCTGACCCTGTATCCAATGGGATGGGTAGAGGAGAGCAATATGCTTTGCAGGAAGGACATAAAGTGTTCAGGTGCCCAGCTCCATCTGAAAGACCTTTGGAAGGACCAGCTCCTGGGGTCTAATACCTGCTTCTGAATGATTCCTCTTGACCTGTCTGAAGGTGGCATTGGGGATTCATGGATAAAATTACTCTTTCTACAATCTCCATGCCATAATCTTTTCTTTTTGTTGAAATAGTTAAAAGCAATGGTGAGGAAGTGGCACCGCCTGTGCACAGAAAGTAAAAAACTTGGGCTTAGAAAATGTTAAGATGCTTCCACATTAATCCTATTTGGAATAGAAAAATGGTGCTCTGGCCTTTATGCTCTGTGGCTATAATTATGCTATAGCTCTGTGGCTATAATCATGCTATAATCATGCCATGGGCTGTGAAGAGAAATAAAATGTTTTATGAAACCAATGAAAATAATTACAGAGGAAAAAAAACCCAAACAACCAAGCGTTCAGGAACATAAGTCATTCTTTAGGTGCGAAACAACAGAAGAACTTAGTTCCAAGATTGCTGCATCTATATCATGTATGAAGTAGGGCTTGTGTCCCCAGAAGCTTTTTTGTTTCTTCTAAGAGTGCCAGTTAATCTCATAAAAGATTCTATTCCCCTGTGGAATCTGCCTTTTTACGAAGGTGTTCTTTTGAGCAACAGGTTTGGCTGTTGCAGAGCTACCTGATGGGGACTTACAACTTGCAGTCACCGCAGGACTTTTGCACCGATACAGGCAAAGCCCTGGATGCCTTTGATGAGATACTGATGTGCCTGCACAGCTTGAGTTGATGCTAGTTTAGGGATGGAATTATTTTTGTGACTTTTGGTACATCTAAATCTAGGGTAGTTTGTTAGTGTACCTTTAGATTGGATATGATGGATGTCCTGTTTTAGACATACCCTACAGCGAAGAAAGGAATTTGCTTAAATAAAGAACAGCTTCTAAGACAGGATGAGTTTAACATCTGCCCCTGTTGATTGCTGACAGACTGTAACACACAGCTTACAATGTAGGGGAAGCCTTATTTCCTCTTTTATGGCAGAATATGCACATTTCCAAGTAAAGGTGACATTTTTGTATGTCAAAACAAAGGTAGAACTGCACAGCCTTTGAAACATCAAACTGAGATGGAAAAGGAGAATTTGGCATGGCTTAATTTGGGCTTTATTAATGCCTTTGGGGGAGAGGGATGGAAGAAAGATTAGGCAGATCAGAGCTTTAAAAGTCATAGATCATGCATTTAATAGCTCTAATTCTTAAATACTTGAAGGGTTTCATAAAGCCATTTTCTTCAAGTGCAAACTCTTTCCCATTCCGACTGTTGCATCTAGACCTCCCAAGTCCTGAAAAACAGCTTGCAGCTGAAAATCTTCAGACCATTCCATACAACAGTGATTTTGCACCAACGGTATGTATGCAGCCGGCATCCCTAAAAGGATCCCACAAGGAGTATACATGCACACAGACACACATACTTCCATTCAAGGTGCATATTGTATTATTTTAGGTACTCACTAAATAGCATTTAAGGCTGAAAAAAGACTTTTTCCATTCAGTTATATTTTTCTGAAGAGCTACAGATTTAGAAAGACTGGATTTAAATGAAGTTACTACTAGATTAAAAAAAAAAAAAATCAATTCTGCTGTTATAAGAAATTGATGGCTAGATTTCAAGGTGAATTTTAGCTAAAACTGAAATATTGACTAGGGCAATATTAATATTTTGTTCTGTTTTCTTTCTTGAAAAGTGGCATTTTTCCCTGCACTAGATTTTGTCCTTGCCACGATCTTAAAATAATTTGCCACACATTTATTTTAAATATTGTAGTGTTATTTTTAAACTAGCAGTGCAAAGCAGCAGTTTTTATAGTAGCTATTATAAGGAGTTTTCTGTAACAAAATCAATATCATAACATAAATATTCTGAGCTAGAATAATAAGCTACTGATAATTTTGCCCATAGTAATCGTTTTTAACATGGCTGTGCTTTCCACAGCGTGATCTTTCTGATTGTATTTAACGTGAATGAAGGTAAATTCCAGAAGGTAGCATAACCCAGGACACTGTGTCCAGCCTGGATGAAATAGCTGAGAGCAGTACGAGAACGCAGTGCAGGGGAAGGATATCAGTGAGATATGGAACTCTGAAAATAAGTAATTCGTCATTAAGGGAATGTGAAAGTGGATGGTAATTCATGGCATTATGGAAATAATAACATTAAATGTCTGCCCCCCAAACACTCTCTTTCCGGTTATTTCAAATCAGAGGTGCTAAACAAGATAATTTTAGTTGGCTGTATACCCCTTCCACAGCGTTTTCTAAGACCAAGCTGTGCAACATTTATTGCTCAGACTGCATCCTCACAGTTACACGAACTCTGGAAAAGGTGTTTCTAACGCAGCCATGGTTCATTTGCACCATCCCACTGCAGACCACTGCCCTCAGATGTGCTGATAAAAATGTCCCCTGGGCCACCTGTTACCTGAAGTGGTCTGGCTTATAAATTGTGGGGGGGTTGTTTCACTTTTTTTTTTTTTTTTTTCCCTCTTTAATACCTTTGGAGAGTTCCAAGTAATTAAGGGTTGTAACCAAAGGGAACTCTCAGAAGGTGTTAATCTCAACGAGAAGTTTTCTTCAGGTTACCAAAAGATGAGTGTTGCACCATTTGTTGGGATTTGTGTCAAGGGTACTGAACCAGATTCCGGCAGAAGATATATGGCCCAGCGGTGCAGTACTTGGGTTTGCTTTTTAGTAACAGAGAAACTAGATTTCAACATGTGAGTAAAGGGGATGACCAGCTGTCAGCATCTGCAAAGCCCAGCAGTGGTCTGTCTCAGGGAGGACATCTTGTGTTTGGACACTCAGCCTCACTATTTGGGCTATGGGGAAGTACTACAGCCAAGAGCCTTAATGTCTCTTGTTTGGTTGGCATGCTGGTGGTGGTGTAAGTGGGGAAGTGTTCCCCTCCCCAGGCTCAGAGTGTGGGTACAGGATACTTGAGTGGTCAGAGGAAGCAGCCACTGACTGTCTGACCTGTAATATATTGAAAAGGCAATTCCAATAACTCATTTTACAACCAAGTGATCATTTATCCTTACTAGGAAAATCTGTTCAACTCTGGTTGTATAGGTTATACAGTAATAAAAGTTCAAGTATCCATAAAATTGCCATTGAACTGTAAATTAATGTGAGGTAAAGTTGTTGCCCAAGGGAATAACCAAGCTTCAGAAAGTTGTGTCCTAAATTAATTAATGCGGAGTTCATCTCTGCCTAGGAAAAGAACGAGTTTATGCTGGTCTTTGGTTGTTGAGCTCAGAGTTTTGTATTCATGCAGAAATTGCCATTGTCATTTCTGTTCATTTAAACGGGACTTTGTGAAATCAGAGAAAAAAAAAAAAACACAGGAAAAATTTATGAATGGGATGACCTATTTTTTTGCTTTCCGTCTCTTTTATAAAAAATTTATTGCTACATTTGTTTGAATGGGTAGAGCCAATTCATGCCAGTACCATTTCAGGCACCTTGTAATGGTCAAGAGTTTCCTTTTTGTGTAAGCAAAGGGTGTACAAATTTGCACTTCATGGTAGCTGACCATCCTGTATTGGCTGTCCTTTCTCTAGCCTCTTCCTTAAAACCTTTGTTTTGTTTTTATTTCTACTTCATTTGAAAAAGCACAACAGTGGTACTTATAAAGAGGTCAGGTTTAATTATTATGGATGAAGTCCCCTTGCCTTGGAAATCAACCGCTTTTTAAAAAAAGTTTACTGAAAAAGCAGCTGGAGTATCCAGAACCACATGCTGCAGTGTGGTCTGCAAAACGCTGCTGCTGGATCTGTGCTGTTTCCACAACTGAGGAAGCACAGAACATGGAGGAGGTGTACATAAATTGTTTGCATTCAACAGGTCCTCCACAATGCTTAAACTATTGGGTTCTGACACAGCACTTGGGAGTGGTTGGTTGTGCAAGGCTTCAGGGCTGCCATATAAACCACTGCTCTGCATTACCTGAAGACTGAACAAGATAGCTCCTAGATTTCTTGCTCAGAGATTTGTATGGAGTAGCTGACTCTGCTCAAAGCAAGAACCTTTCCACAGAGTTCCTATTGCCAGCACTGATGCCAGTCTGCCTGCTGGTGCTGTGCTGAACTGACACAATGGCAAACAGCACTCATGTCCATTGCTAATAAAAGAGTCCTCATTTTTCCCTGTCAGTGATCAAGCACCATTAGTCTGCTTGATGCAGGATAAGGCCTGAGGCAGCTTGAGCAGGACCCTCCACTGCACCGTTGGTGGCAGCAAATTCAAAAATAGTTAAAATGTTTTCTGATGCCTCTTCTGCTTTTTACCCCCTTTATTTTTTTTCAGATGTGAGTTGTTTTCAGTACTTTTCCTGACTTCTTTTTTTTCCTTACCATTTCTTTCTCCTTCCATTTCATCTTTGCTTTTTAGTTTCCCCCCTCATTCGTTTTCTTTCTTTTCAGTCTTTATTTATTTCTTCTGCTTCACAGATTGTCTCTCTGCTTGGTTTTCTTTTTCCCGGCACTTACTATATTCCGTGTGGCTTTGCAGCTCTAATGCTAGCTTGTCTGCCAAAGAATAAATTCCTATTTATGGAAAATATATGCAGCTATATGCACTGCTAAAACATCTTCAGACTGTTTGCTCAGTTATCCTGCAGAGACAGCATGACACTGTTAACACAAAAACTGAACAGCTACCGCTGCATTTACCAAAATTAGAGCCAAATGGCACATAAGCACACACCTAGGCAGCCATACAGCTTCTGCAGTGTGCACATACAGGTTCAGGTTCATCCACCTGGATCTGTTTTAAGTGAACCAGCCTCTTTCCTCCTCTGCCAATGAAACAATACAGTTTAGTTTCATCTGGGAGAATCCCATGGGTTACACCTTTAGATATAATTCCCTTTCCTGCACCATTCACTTTGCTCAGGAAGGGATAACAATTAGTTATGCCCTCCAATGTAGGCTAGTGGGAATTTCTCAACTAGTCTATTGTCAGGTCAAGTTATACTTTTAGGGCACTCTAAATCTGAAGCTCTGAGCAAAAGGTATTATAAGCCAATTTCTTGAGACGTCTATGAAATAAGAAAGATCAGTATGTTAGAGTGGTTTCATCTTGTGCCTCTAGATTAGTATCCTGTGGCAGCAATGCTCCAGGTACAATACCTTTTAAAACAGTCTTAGGTTTTCAACATTGTTTCTTACTGAAGTACAATAAATAAAGGGGGAGACTTTCAAAGGCACAAAGGGTAGTCAGTGGAAATTGCGTGTCTAATTCCCATTTGTGCCTTTGAAAACACGCACGTCCCTGCTTTGCCTGTAGCTTTAAATCTCATGTGCACACAAAACACAAGCTCCGTGTTCCTATTCAACCTTCCACACACAATTTAATTTCCTTTCAGTGTCACAAACTTTCTACAGTGCCTAAAATATGTCAGGGATGTTTTTGTCAAATTGCTGAGACCAGATTCCTTAGCTCCCACTATGCTCTTCTGGGGTGATCAGATCATGATGTTAGAGTCACGTAAGGGCTTATTAGCAGCTGTTGCAAACACTTTCTCTGTGCTCTAAAACCAACAATGAGAACAACTACTCAGCTGGGAAGAGCATATGCAATAGCCTTTTAATCATTGCTTCAACTCACCATGTCATGATGCGTAAGCTTTCTCATCAATGAGGCTAAGAATGAAAAACCAGAGAACTTCTTAAATATTTCAAACACCTGCATCTTGTGAAACAAATTTATGCTACTATATTAAACCAAACCAAATCAAACAAAACAAAAAAAAACCCAACCAACCAAAAAAAAAAAACAACAAAAAACAAAAACCCCAAAACAAAACAAAAAAAAACCAACAAAAACTTTTTGTTCTCTGTGAAGTATATATCTGTGTTACTGGATTTGGAGAGCTTCTAAATATACATATCAATGAATAAAATATGTCTTCATCTTGATTTTGTGTGAGAATACAACTGCAGCACCAGAATGAATGTACCAGATCACAACCCCCTCCAACACCCTTTAAGAAAGAAAGAAAAGCTAGGCAGTCTAGGCACATATAGTTGTTAGCCTCATAAATTAGTTGCCAACATCATAGGATCAAGACTTCTCTGTCCAATCTGGCATGGAAAGCAGACAAAAATAATGAAACCAGAGATGTTACACTGTGTGGAGATACCCATGTTAGTACTACCTAATTTCACATTAAACATTTCACAGACATAGTTTTGTTAGTAGTCTTATGCAAAACTATCCATTAATTCAAAAGTTTATTAGCGCGGTATTCATGTGTTGGATATTTCTCCTCATCCCCAATACCCTTTTTTAAAAGCAGAAAAGCTAAAAACAAAGATTCACACCTAGAGAAAAGGAAGATTGTGGATATTTGCATCTGACTTGCCTACCATAGAATTCCTTCATAACATCACCTGTAAAGTGTCTAAAAAAATACATAGACATCTACATTGTAGAAGTATAAAATAGGTTAGATGAGTGTCTAAAATAGGCACCCTGAATGACCTTGCCAGAAATATTTGTAATGTACAAAAACAAATCAACATATATTTACAAATATTATTTAAATTTTTAGTATACAAAAAAGAATATGTTGAAAAAATAAAAGCAGGCAAGAGAAGAGTAAGTGACAGAAGGTCTCCTGAATGTAGAGCCAGAGTGTAGGCTTTTATTTGAGGCAAAAAAAAAGAAAGGTGCAGGTAGTAGTACAAAGTGATGGAATATTCCTTTAGAAAAGGAGAACAGAAATTGAAAGCGGATGTATAAAGGGTAGGAAAGAAATGATGAAACAAAGACCTGAGGTGACAGGAGAAGGATAATAGGGTAGGCAAGCAGTAGTCAAACCATATCGCACAAAGATAGAAGACAAGATAGGACAGAAAGGAATAAGTTAGATCTAAATAATAAAACAAACAAACCAGCATTGCAGCAATAACAGAAAGGAAGATTTGACATGTTAAAAAAAGAAAAGAGGAAATAAAAGAAGTATAAGAGAGCACACTGCTTAGTATAGGAAAAGAAAATTTATTAAGGAGCATCTTATTTAGAAGCTGCTCAGCTAGAAGGTAAAAACAGTTCAAATGTGCTATTTTAAAAAGATAAAAAATGACACCTCTTTCAACTATTATTGTGTTTCATAAAAGCGTTGTGTTCTTACTAATTATGATGAGTTTTTGGTTTAATGTATAGAGGAAATAGAGAGTACTGTCATACAGACATGAAACAGTTGTTTAAAACGTGTGTTGTTCATTTATTATTGTACAGAGTAAAATGTCAAAAAGAGTAGAAAGAGAAAGAAGTAATAATGAAAAAACACTATACACTTTCAAGATTATATGGAAAATATTCTGAAGGCCAAAAAACCTGTAAAGCAAGTATCTGTTAATTTTGACTTGTAGAATAAAAGATTTTTTTTTTTTTAACTTTTTCTCCTGCTGTGAGTTTTGCAACAGCACAAAACATAAAGCACAAGAAATGTCATATGTATCCTTACCTCTGAAAGTTTCTTATGCTGCCTTTCTTACAGCGGTAGCAAAGTTTTACCTGACATCTCAAACATAATCAAAGTATCAGAAATGTCATTCCATACAGACAGTATATGCAGTTAGCATAGAATTATAAACATATCTGGTGTCATAAAAAGTTAAGCCTTCTATAGCAGAAAGATGAGATAAAATAGGATGAGGTTTAAATAAGAATGTGATCAATGTGTTCATTTATTGTCCCTCTTCATGTTTGATTATTTAATAAAATCTTTGACTTTTTTTTCTGTTTTTGCTGTGATTTTTTTCATTGTTTCCTACTGATTGATGTCTAGAAATGAATACACACTGCCTTAATACCACAGAAAAACAATACTGTGTAATCCTATTTGGTTTTGTACCTGTGACCTGGTGCTGGATTTATTTTTAAAACATATCTAAAAAGTTTGAGCTACACAGACTGACTTCATGGATTTACCTTAATGAATTAGATCCATTTAAAATTAAACATTGAATGCTATAAATGTCACCTTTCACATTCTTGCCTTTTTTACTCCACCAATATTTATTTTTAAAAGAAACAATGCATGTATAAAGAATGAGATAAATGCTATTTTGTTGTTCATATAACGTAATGTCACAGTACTTTACCAGTTGTACTGACTATAGTATTAAAATGGAGGAACTTCCAGTCATGTTATATGCTTGATACAAAAACACTGAATGAAACAATAGTAAATAAAATGTATTTAAAGATAATCCAGCAGAATGATCAAATTTAAACTACCACAAAACATCTTACTTTTTTTTATGTCACATCCATTATTAACTATGCTAAGCACTGTAAAAACTTGTGTCAGAGAATTCTAATTTTTGCTAAAGATTGCATCTATACTGAGAGGTATAGATCATAGGCTGAGATAAGCTGTGACCAAGCATCCAAAGTTTGAATAACTGAACTTGTTAGATGGACAGAAACTCAACATAATTCAGACAATGGGCAGAATGAGCACTCAGGAGCAAAAAGAGAAGTCTCTGTATGTCTCATCCCTTCAAAGAGAACTAGATGTTTTATAGCTAAGGAAACTGATCCACTCATCTTAATATTTATTAGAATTGTATCAAAATTTGTTTTTAATCTGAGTGGTTGACATACACAGTCATTTATTTATTTTGTTTGTTTGTTTTGTTTAATAGAATAGAATAGAAGTTTTTTTATTTTTATTTTTATTTTGCTTTACAATACATACTTGGCCAGAACTGGGCATGAAAACTTAAAGCATTTTGAAATACACTATTTTTTATGGATCGCTGAATTAGAAATTAAATTAATTATAACAGCAAATAATGTTTATCAATTACAGAGCTACAGGTAAGAACCTGTGCACTTAAACACCCCCCCAAAAAAATATGTAGAAGAATCATGGAGAATAAATCATGACTTTTTCAGTTTTTAGTATGAAACTAGGAAAGCTGAAGCAAAACTGCAAAATTGTGTTGTAGCCAAATTTCCAAAGCAAGGTAATCCAGGTGTTACAACAGAATGAAATGTCACATTCCTTATGGGAGGCAGTGTTTTTATAGTAACATGTTAAATAGAATGTAGCATGTAATTGAGGTGAACCTGATGGAAGAAAAGCGCATAATAAGAAAAAATTTATGTAGACATATTATGAATAAGTATTTTTGGAAAGGGAAAAACAGAAAAAGGGCAGTTGATCAAAAATTATACAGATTTTAAGAAAACATTTTTCAGTCTCATCTGAACTGTAACCATAATACCATAATAAAAACCGTGTAACAATCAGAACAGCAAAGGTTTTAATTTTTTTTTTTGCAAATTTACCTTGGAGCAAAAGATTCATCATGGTGAACACTATGGTGTTAATCTAACGATCACTCGCACTAAATTTCTCACTTAACATTGATGTAATTTGCAATAAGTGGAAACATTCAAACACTTCAGAAAGCAATATTCTGTGTACAGTATAACAGCAGTATATTAGAAGACTGAGGTTATTCTGCGCAACTTTTTTTTTTTTTTTAGACAAACAGAAGTATGAATGAATATAAATAAAAAATGGAAACTGAATGGGAATAGATATCTGTTTGAGAAAAATAACACCAATGTATATGCTAGGAGACATATGTTAACATATGTTAAGCCTGAAATTTCATCATGGAATACCTAAAACAATAGATTCAAACTGTGATATATTAAATTTAAATTATTTGAGAAGATATACGTTCTCATTTTCCCGAGAAGAAAAAGTATTTTTACTGTCTCAGGATGTATGTCTAGAGTACTTGTGTAGAAGAGCTGTCCAGAATAAATTAAAATCACTTGTTTTCAAGGATGACAAAATCCCTCAAAATTCAAAAGTTTAAAACAATCTGTCGAAATAAACAAGTAAATCACTAGTTATGAAATTACCACACTTCCACCCAGAGACTGTGCCATCACAATACACCTGCTATCCTCATACCCCTAAAACTAAATTTTCTCAACTTGCCTTCAAGTAGTAATTGTAATAATATATATCTCCCTTTTTATCTAGCTTGTCATTGCCAGCTGTTGTTCTTTGACAAAAGAGAAAGATTTTATCAAGGGAAAGACAACAGCAACAGTCTGCTGTAAAAGAAATCAGAAGTCAGGGAAGATCATCTATACTGCTACATTCATATAAAATTAAGTCACACACTCAAACCATGTACAGTGTCAGCACAAAGGAAGCAATGTCACACAAGCATTCATCACAGTGGCTATGGAAGAACAGTCCCCACACTTGGAAAGAAGAGGTGCTGATAACTGTTCCTGTAAGGAGACAGATTTACTCACTACATCACTATTTAGGTTCCCATTTACATCACTCAGAATGCTGCTTTTTTTTTTTTTTTTTTTTTTTTTTTTAGTTTATTT
>JANIJG010007968.1:10188-21220 GCA_024611175.1 Megaceryle torquata | reverse complement strand
GGGGGGGGGGGGGGGGGGGGGGGGGGGGGGGGGGGGGGGGGATTTGACCCCCCCCCCCAACCATAGAGGATAGGAAATACAGATGTAAATAAGTTGGTGATGGTTTTTCTGGTGGTTGTTGGGGGTGTGTGTTTTGGTTTTGTTGTTTTGGTTCTTTGTTGTTTTTTTTTTTTCAAAAAGAAATTGGGGGTAAATACAAGAGAAATGGGAGTAGGGTTTTTTGATGCTGTATTTCCTACTATAGGCAGTAAAGTCAGTGTGCATCTTGAGACCAATCCTGAACATGTGGACTGTTTGATCTTTCTCATATCTGAGTAGATTTATTTCTGAAGACTTACTCTAAAGTGCATGAGGAATTTTAACTGGATTTTTAGTTGAAAAAGAATGGGTTTGCTTTATGTGCTTGCCTTGTTAAATTATATCTTGTCTGAACTGTGTAAGTTTCTCCTGTAGTTCTTGCAGGAGACTGTACTGAGGAAGAAGCCCTTAGCAAAACAGTCAATTGAGAATGTCTAGTTGAAATCTAATTATAGTCATACTCCCCCATCTCTTCTCAGTGATGACAAATACAGTAGTTTTACAGGATAATTTCATCCAACTTCCTCTTCTCCCTGTTTCATTCTCAATTTTCACTAACACCCTATTAGCCATCTTCTCTTCAGGCAGTGGAGCTTCTTGAGCCTTCAATTGCCTGATCCTGCTTTTGTGGGAGATTGAATGCAAGAATTGTGTCTTAGAGAAGAAATCTAACAAAACAGCTTTGTGTGGTGCAAGGGCCACAGCTAGTTCCTTTGTCTAAAAAATAAATGCTTTTATAATTGAAATACATGGGAATAAAATACAAGTGCTATGGAGAATGTCCAGGTAAGTGAAATCAAGCTAAAATAAGTTTCATAGCTACCAAACTTCTGTATAATCATAACTGCTGAATTCCTGTGATATTTGATAGACTGCAATATGTCTTGTTCTTTTCAGATTTCAGAACCTTAAGGATGCAGTTGCTGTGTCAGAGAGTTGACACTTGCTTCTCCTGTCTGAAGAGACAACTAAATGGCTTCCTGGGATTAAGAGAATGGCAGAGAAGGCTGGTTCCTGTGTGTGTCAGAACCATTTACAGTGAGACGGGGAAATGGGAGAAAAGCTATGGGCTGGAGACAAGAAAAAGAGTTGAAAATTGGTGGCTCCCAAGAATAAAGGATCAGTTCTGCAGAATTTCAGAAACTGATGTAAGCACTGAGAGACATTTGGGAATTGTACCTTTGGTATTTGTTTTCTGAGAATGAAATTAATTGAAACTTACTGAGTACAATTGTCCTATAAGGATGGAATGTATAGTACATGTCAGGGGAAAATACTTTTATATAATAGTAGAAGATTAAGAACAGTTGCTGAAATAGGTGGTGTTCTGGTTTCAGCTGGGATAGTTAATTGTTTCCGTAGTAGGTGGTAACAGTGCACTGGGGCTAAACCACGATGGTGGAGAACAAATAATTAAAATCTTGAGAAAAAACATGGTGATAACCAAGGTATGAACTTGTAATTTAGGAGGTGTTTAAGTACTCAATTCTTCCTTTGTATATTATACCACATTTAGGAATTAATTGTTTAAAGCATCAAAAGAAACATCTTCTAAATTCCAAACTTTTGTAAACCCTTTTCTCAAGGTCTTGTTCACAACAGTTATGACAACTCTATTGTGTTGCACACTGTGACTCATTAAAATCTGTTAAGGGAAGATGAGTTTTTTAAGAATATTTTGTGGTTTACGGTGTCTTAGCAATAATGAGTGACTTCCAGCAGAAGCTTGTTTTTCCCTTCATTGTACTGTGTAGTGTATAACTTGTGCATTTCAAGTGAAATGCCATCTTGCCTAGTTACAACTTTCTAAACATTTCTTTCTAGAAATCAAGACCAAAATTTTACGTGCTTTCTATGTTCCCATATCCTTCTGGAAAGCTTCACATGGGCCATGTTCGTGTCTACACCATCAGTGATGCAGTAGCTCGGTTCCAGAAGATGAGAGGGATGCAGGTAAGAAAAGATCAGCAGTAGGACTGGGAGGGTTTTTGATGTTTAATATCATAATTGGTCAGGTTAATTAGTATTTTCTAAAAGTTTTAGTTGGAATATGCATCAGATGCATAGATAACGACCTTGAATATTGAAATTGGAGACTTCTTTAAAATGAGTGGTGTCCAGAACTCACTGTTGGTAACAGCTGGTTAGAAGCAATCTCAAAAGATACAGCAGATGCTGTATCAGCTGCCTGCATTCATTGATGTGTGGCACAGACATGTGGGCCACACCAGTGAGGACCTCCCCTCTCAAGGGAGGCTGAAGGACCCTACTGCCATCCGGGTAGGATTGTTGGGGAGGGGAAGTTGTAGCTGTCAGGAGAAGACAGGCACCATGTTTGGTAGGGGGGAAATGTTAAGAATCTGTGAAGCAGTAGGAAGGAGAATATAAAGAGAATACCCAGGTTTGAGTAGGGAACCAAAGGAAAGAAATAGCTGTAGGCAAGAATCTATGATGAGACTTGGGCATTTTCTCTGGAGCAGCTCCAGAATACAGGAATCAGAACATTCAAAGAGTACAAAAGAAGGTGAAATAGAGAAATAACCATTAGTTGCTGGTTGTGGCACTGAGCATGGTTTCCTTGCTCCAGGCTTGGTAGCAATGGAGTGCTTTCTGGAGTTGTCACCATCCGTGAGGCTCCTAAAGATACTGACACTGAATTATGCAGTGTGCTGCCTTCCCAAATACTGGGTGTTTTGGCACAATGATGAACATACCGCATGCTGAATATGTGCTGCTGCTTTGCAGAAATGCATTCTGGAAAACTGCCTTAGACTTTAAAGGAGGGGGAAAAAAAACCCCACAAAACAGTGTCTTTTATAACACTAATCTTTCCTAACTCCTCTGAATGACCAGAACTTGGATCTTGCTTTAAAAATTGAGCCAACCAGACTCTTTAAAGGACTTCTGACTCTTGATTTTGATGTTAAGACCATGGGCAATGCTATTTCAGGATGTAGCTTGTCTCTCATCAAGAGGAGTGCAGACATCCACTAAATTTCTGTTCAGAAGGATGAAAACTTGCTTTCTCTTGTACTAGCTAAAACAAAGTTGAAAATAACTGTCCACAGCCAGTAGGATGCTGTAGGTGTTAGCTTTGGAAGACAAGGGGAGTAAGCACCTTTGGAAAAAATGTGAAGATAATATGACTGCAGTCAAACCCAAAAGCCACTGTGAAAGCAAATCTTAATTTCCACAATTGCCTTTTTTATTCCAGAAAAGTTTTATAAAGTCTTTTCAAGCTTTTAAATCTTGCATTTCAGCTCATTTTTGTTTCATGTGAAAATGGCTTTGAAGGATATTGACAGTGCCTGTAGAACATGCTGAATTTCTATAAATGTGTATCCTCTGTTGTGCTAACCACTTTGAACATCTATTTATGACTAAAGGTGGGCAGACAAAGAATTTAACCTTTATGTACATTAAAGATCTCTCCCATGATTTTCTGAAAATGTCATATTAAGAGCTATTGTGTTTGTGATAAACATGGACTTGCTGAAATGTATATTTACCTTAAAATTAGCCATGCTAATTTATCCATCACCTAGAATTCAAGTCTAATTGATTTTTCTCCTCACAATTAATCAGTCTCTGGATGTTTTCTCTGGTCACTGTTGTACATTCCATTAAAGATTTCTTTATTGTGATGGTTGTAGGTGATGACATGGTTATGTCTTACCATGAAATCTGATTTTCCCAAGAAAAAATGTTTTTCCCCATATACAGGGTGTTACTGTAACTATTCAGTACTTAGGCAGAGAATGCTTTAGAAACAAACTATTAGTATACATAATTTTGAAGTTATACTATCGGGGTGGTTTGGTTTTTCTTCTTTCTGGAAATTCAGCTTTAGTATTATGCCTGGAAGTTCAGAGACAGCTGATTATTCCCAAGGCAAAATTCTCTGTAGAAGTGAATGCATTCCAGGTATTCAAGACAAGTTCAGGGTGAGATTTTTCTTGTGTAGTAATGTTGTTTTATCTTTGCTTCTGTCATCTCCGAACTTTTTTAAAAAGGGGGAGGAGGAGGAGTGATTAAAATGAATCTTAGGAACCGTATCTATACGTATGTATAACAGACACTGGTTAGCTGTTATTGTGGAAAATACTGACAAAAACATTCAGACAGAATTTTCAGAGAAAATTTTAGACTACAATTTATGTATGTCTTCTCTGTGTATGTATGTTGTCCAATAAGCAGTCAAGGAAATTATCAGGGAAAATATACATGCTGTGTACGTAGTTGACTGGTATATATGGTTAAAAATATTGTATGTTGAATAAGGTGGAGATATTTTTCTTAGAATATGCCTTCATGAGAAAATTGTGAATTTGTTTCACAATGATTTAACCTGAACAGGCAAGAATTGGCCAATTTGCTGCAATACTTCAGTCAGGATAAGCTTGGTTGCCTTTAGAAAGAGGTCAGGGCTCCTTTGGGGAATGGGAACTTCTCTTTGGAATGCATTTGTACAACTTCATATTGGAGGTAGTTTAAAATCTTAATTGGGAAAGTGTTAAATAGTTGGGATGCAGCTTTTTTTTTTTTCTAAAAAGGAACGTCAGCATTTTGTTTTTTCTATCGGGAAAGGTTTTGATTTAGTTTCAATTAAAATATTCTAAAGAGATAATACGCCCTGAAATCTACTGATATTTGCCAGAAACCTCTACTTCATTGACATTTCAAGTGGGAAAATAAGCTTTAGTTGCTTTTTTCCCCCCCTTTTGTTTTTGGAAGAAATACTGCTTCAACACAAAGCCATAGACAGTGTTGGTGACTAATGACACTGAAAATGGGCAAAGTATAATGTGCAGTTCCTGGTTGTTTTCTCTGTGCATTTACATGCGTGTGTTTCTGTGCGTGTGCATTTACATGCATGTTGTAAATTCAAATGTAGAAGTTTTTGTAAGAAGCTAAGAGATTTTCTACTTGTTGTTTCAGTGTCATGTACAAATTAGAGGTATTCATGGTAATTTTCACCATGGCAGATTGCCAGCTTGCTTCTGCTGCTTGGGGAAAAAGTATTTACCATTGCTTTATCCCGATACCATTAGTGCGTCTTGATAAATTCCAAAGTGGATAATTTCTGCCTCTCGGAGGACTGAGAATAATTCTCTTTTGCAGTCAGGAAACAGCGCCATGCAGTTAATAGTTCCTGTGATATCTTGTTAATAAAATTTTGAATTGAAATGGGTACTGCAGCAAGGCTGTCGCATGTGTGAGTCGGGCAGAAATGAGAACGATCATTGGACAATTTGGGGTGAAATTTGTGTAGAGATTTATTAATTTATACTCAAACAGCTCCTGCCAGATGGGTTTGGAATGTGGGCAGAGATATTTCTACAATACCCAGAAATTACTTGGAGCATTTTCATTTTATCCTGAATCTTTTTTTTTTTAATTGGATGCTTTTTCATTGTTTTCCCCCTAAGCACTGCATCCTAATATTCTTGAAATTGTATTGAAGAAAGACAGGCAAGTTTAATTAAAAAATAATTCATCAACAGGATAAATTATTTCAATACAGTTCAATTTTCTGATCATTAGCTGCTATTATCCCCCATTTTTTATCTGTCAAGCTGTTTGTCCTTTTGTTAGATTATATTTTCTATAAACCAAGTATATTACAAGTATCCTCTGAAGTGAATCTTACTTAAATTTAGTTTCCCAGTAGCAAGTACTGAAGGTGTTAATGAACTCACTCTGTTTCACTTTGAAAAGAAAAAGAGATACAACTTTAAATGCAATTATGTTAGACAAGAATGTGCGAGGTTAAGGAGGCGAGAGACACCGCTGTTTTCTAAATGTTTGTGGTAGCATGTGGACATGGAATAATTTCTGATGTTTAGTATCTTGTAAGAACAAGAAAAAATAAGAGCGTTTTATCAGCAGTTATGTTTTGATAGAAATCTGTGTGAGTTGATTATTTTTTATTTTGAAAGTGCCTCATCATAGTGCTAATAAGCAGTGTTCTGTTGCAGAGAAGCATTGAAATTTTCCTTGCTAGAATGTAGATTCTAGTCAGAATGTCCTGATTTTACTCTCTTCCCAGGTGTGCCCTGTCTGCTTGGGGTGTTTTTTGGCTGGTGGTTGTAATTTTCAGCTGTTGTGTGAAGGTGTTTATTACCTAGTACACTTGCAAGGCCATCCAGGCTGAGTTCAGGTGGAAGTCTCCTATTTAAAATGTTGTATCTGTAGTATGTTGATTTAGAAACCAGATTTTCAACATGTTCAGCCTAATTATAGGAGGATGGTGGAAGGAGCAGGTGTCTGCTTCTTTCCCATCTCTAACTGCCTCTCCTCACTGTTTCTCTCCTGGGTGAGATTGAGTCCAAGGAGGATGACGAAAGGTTGCTGCTGGAGCCAGCAGTGTTTTCTGGCAGCTGGCACTCATGACACGGATCACCTATTTTGTCAGTCTTGGTTAGTTCCTGTCAGGCTAGAACTAGGAACGGGGATGTAGACTGTGCTGTATTGATTCAAATTGCTAACCTGTCAGTGAGCTTTTTCATTTTTGGTCTTATCACACATTATCTGAAAACCATATTTATTTACAGGCATCTTTGAAAGTGATCCTGCTGTCTGAAAATTTTGAATGCATCAATGTGGATGCAAGAACAATACATCAGCTTCCTGGTCATGGTTTTGAGACCTGCTGAGCACATCAGGAGAGCAAACAAGTTCTTTGTTTCTTTACAAACATTAAGGAAAATTCACAGAATCATCTGTCTCAGTTATGTTGAGAGAGGCATAGAACTGAGTGTTGGGAGATCATTGTCAGCTGTGTTACATGGTACTTATTAATGTCAGGGTGATGGGGTGATTGTTACAGCAGTGAATACATGAAAATCCTCTGAGGAGGAGAACTGAGATGAGAAATGGATAAATGGAGTTAGTGTCATCCTCTGCTTTGTCCTGTGCTCCCATTAAGCACTCTCACCATTGTTAATGGTGTGGTTTTGCCCATGCTGTGAAATGGTTCTTAAAGCAATGCTTTGAGTGAATTCAGAGTCTTTGGGATCTAAAAATGTTTCAAGATGCAACTATTTTCCTTTTTCCTTTTGATGATCTGCCCTGAGAAGACCTCTCCGTCTGGGAGTTACCAAGAACTTTGTTCCCTGCACATTAATTATTTGCTTCATTGCGGCTTCATGTTCCTGTGCAATGCACAGTACAGTGAGGGGTGGAAAATGTCTGTCTCTTGTAGCTGATCCTGCCTGATTGTGTGGACTTCTGAGGATCTTAAACAGTGTCATTTGTGTTCAAGATTTAACCAGGAAGAGTTTACCTGTCCACTTCATCGTAAAGGAGAGAAACACGATTGCCTTTGGTGATAGTACTGGTTTCTACTGTTGTTCACCATCCTGAGACTCATGCAGACCTCCTGTCTTACAAGATGTGTTCACCATTTGCTTTTCTTTCTCCTTGCTGCTTAGAGAAGATGGTGTTTGTACAGGGAAGAGATGCTTGCAAGAATGGTCACTGGTGAGCCGAATTGATTCCTTGGTTACATAAGGTTTAGAGGCTGCTGTCAGGAGCAATCAAGTCAGCATTTGAGAAAGTGTGTGACTTTTCTTCCTTCTGCTCACCTGTCAGGCTGGAGGGAGCAGACACGTTCTTGGCTGGTTAGACCCTCTGACCATATCTGGCAGCTAACAAGGAACGTAACCCTTTGACCTTCAAAACTGCTTTTGGATTTTTCGTCTTCAAAACTGTCTTCTTCCTATTTTTAATTTGTTTCAAATGGTCAAACTGTTCCTTTATTCCTTGTTCCAACTTCTGACATATTAGCTAGGGATTTTTTTCCTTCTCTTCTGTGTCTTTTGAGAAATTCTGATGCTTTCCAGAAGTGTATAGTCAATATCAGCCTTGTGCTTTGAGTTCAGATGTAATACCAGGCGCTGCATGGAGACTATGGCATTTTACCTGTAGGTATGGAACATACACCCCAGCCGGGAGCAGCTGACCTGTTGTTTAGACAGATGTGTTTCATAAACTGTTCAAATCCGTCCGTGGTAGAGAAGTAAGAGAGACAATAAACTTGAAATCATTTTCCAAACCACTGTGTGCACTACATTCATCTCTATAGCAACTACATAAATAGATCTATCCTGGAGATTAATTTGAGGATATTTTTAATGTCTCTTGAAATTCAGGTTTCTGATTGAAACTGGAATTAGTATACTTCCTCAACCCTGTAACGGGGAGAATGTTGTTTGGTTGTTAAATTGAGCCATCTTTTGATTGTGATAACTGAATACACTGTATGGTATTTTTACTATACATGCTAGAGTTGGGAAGATGTATGTGAGCAGGTAACTCGTGCTGATGGCACAGCGATAAAATGAGCTGTCTGGGGCATCAGTCAGCCCTTACAGGGAGCCAGTAGTGAAGCTGTTTTTTCCCCACCTCCTTTTGCCAGTGAGTGAGAAATGAGCCTGTGCCTTGCTTTTGGCTGCCAGGAGATCTTCAGAAGCCAAATTGTACCAAAAATTACTTGTTCTTCTAACTGCACTTAATGAGCGCTGGTTTGTAGTGCAAGAAGGCATTTGCAGGGATGAAAATCTAGGGCATGTCTAAGCAAAGGGGGTTTAAATTAGAGAAAATATCCATTATGCATAAAAAAAAAAGACTGGTTTATTTCATTTCTGTGCAGAGAAGTTGTTAGCAATAGTGGTGGTCAAAAAGAGCTGAGCTGCAGAAACTAATATTTTAGCATGTCCTGGAATAATTCTGTTGAGATTTGTAGTTTATGTACAGTTTACCTCCTTGTTTTGGGGGTTTTTTTACCTCTTTTATACCAACAGTTTGGATGGCTGGTGGGGAGAGAGAGCAGACGGGCTCTGGGGAGAGGTGTGCTTCAGCAGGGCTCCCAATGAGATTTTCTAAGTAACACTTATAATGTGGGGAAATGGGGAGCTAGGACCTGTATCTTACGTGATGTGAGGAACAACAATCTGTCTGATAATCTGTGACAGTAACGGGCCATTTTTTTCTTAGATTTATACATCAAAAATGTATCTCCATAATTTTTTTTTACGCAAGAATCCACTGAAGTCAGAATATTGGAAGGTTGTAGCAAAGAGGAGAAATAATTCAAACCAGTGAGTATAGTAGCTCTTATAGTTCCAAAAGGAACACATGGAGATTGCTCGTGAGAGGTTACCAGGTGTGTTCTTACTGCTGTTTGCTTACATGCTGCTGAAGAACAAGTTCTTCATATAAATACATATTTTAAGGGGTAAACATTTTTATTTAATACCTATAAAATGTTATTCAATTGTGTTTTGCTGCTGTTAAACTTGTATAACTTTAATCATAATGAATTTATAGCACATTTGTAGGTGTAAGAAATGGGGTTGGTTTTATCAGGTATGTAATATATCTGTGTTTAATGACAGCATCTTAAGTCTGGTCTTTCTTTCCCTGGTTAATAAAGAGGGGGTTTTTTTGAACACCTACTGTATTGCTGGATTATTTTTCTAAATAATTTGCATTTTAAGAGGAAATATTTTAAGAAAAATATCTATTCTATTTTGTAGCAAACTTTTTTCTACCTATCTCCATGGTCATGAAATAGTTTGTCAGCCTGCAGTATGTATTTGCAAAAATAAAATTTGACTAAATGAGTTTCCCTTTTCTCTTCATTTTATCTGTTGGATTTGACTCGTAGGGTATTTGTCTTTTCTTAAAAAAAAAAAAAACAAAACCAACCAAACCGAAACATGACTAGTAAGTTACATGTCAGGTATGGTTATAAAATTGTTGGTTCCATCAATTTTGCTTTTCTTCTTTAGAATGAATATTTGATCCCACTTAGTAGCATCAACTGCTAATTTTGACACCACACAAATTTACAAAGGATTGATTTTTTTTTGTCATTGTGAACCTGGTAGTGAAATACTCATGAGGATTTATTACAATTTAAAGTCATCTGACATCACATTGTAGATAGCAAATATGCTTCATATTAATATTTTCAGACAAAGAAAACGTTGAAATGCAGACCCGTGGTGGTTGTTTGGAGGCTGGTGTGTATTGCTGATGCCATTCCAGGAAGTTAATATAAGATCATGGTTTTCCTTTTTGCTGATAGGTGATAAATCCAATGGGATGGGATGCATTTGGTTTACCAGCAGAAAATGCTGCAGTGGAACACGGGCTTCACCCTGCAAGCTGGACACAAAGGTAGTTTTTAATGAACTTAAGACAACATTTCTACTGAGAATACCTGTACTGTGCCCCCCATAAACCCCCAAAGCAGAGCAGACCCAGTGTAGAACTAGAGGAAATAAGGTACAGAAAGAACCAGGGTTATTTGCCAATGTTTGATGGGACTGTGCAGTTGATGCTGTTTTGGAAAACAAATGCATTGGGATGATTTTTCAAGATTTTATTCTCAATGACTTTCAATATTCTACCTTTTCCCAATATGAGTGACATTTCCCAAACACCCAAGTAAGTAAAAAATACAACAAATTCATTACAGTGAGTTAAATCTTAGTGTAGAATACACAGCTGAAAATCATGCACTATGTGGTTAGATTTGTGAATGGCTTTCAGTGCCATGCAAAAAGGGAAGGAGAGTTTTGTTGTGTGTGGGGGGGTTGTTTTGTTGTTCCTTTTTAAAATAATTTTTATTTGAGTCTGGGTCTTGGAATGTTGTTAGCAGCCATTATTGCTGCTGATTTCTGTGGAAATTTTGGGCTTTACACAGCAGAATTGCATGTTGTGTTCCCCTAATTCCGTAACAGGAATAAAAAGTTAGCTACAGAAGTAAATAATTTCTATGAAGGACTTGGAAGCCAGTCTTCTGCAGTGAAGTTGTTTGTGGTGCTCTGGATGTGATCTAGCAGGAGTATCTTTTTGGACCTTGAACCATTTCCTTCTTTGATGATGCTCTTAACACACCCCCCCCCCCCCCCCCCCCCCCCCTCCCCCCTGACCGGCCCCCGCG
>JANIJG010007968.1:0-10088 GCA_024611175.1 Megaceryle torquata | reverse complement strand
CCTTTTGGACCTTGACCCATTTCCTTCTTTGATGATGCTCTTAACCCCCCCCCCCCCCCTCCCCCCCCCGCCAATGGTTCTGGTTCCATATGAAGACACTTGATACTTTTTCAACTAAACTATGATGGCAACCGATTTCACTTAGGGGGAATGTGTGAGTGCACTACACACAAATCCTGAGTTACACTTATTTTAACACTTCTTTCAATGTATGGTTCAGATAAGAAAAGGCATGAGAGCCAGTTACCATCAAGACACAAAAATCTGGTTTTGCTCTTTTGAGAGTCTGAATTCAAGTTGACTGTTACTTCTGGATGTGGGGACTATTGTTCTGGTTCCGAATGTCATGGTTTCATGGCTGTCACACTAGGCACTGTAGGAGGCTAGATGGTACTCTTCCTGATGTAATGCACTTAAGTAGAACGTCAAAAGCCAGTAAGAAATTTTAAGACATTTTTAAGTATGTGAACGAATTTACACCAGGTCACTAGTTAATATTATGTAACTGTGGGTGTTTTTATAAGCTGTACTTAGTACATTTTCAGACTAAAACATTGTTGTATATTCTGATGTATCATATTTTTTTTCTTACTACCATGTTCCAGTATTTCAAGGGTAGATTCAAAGAAGATGGAGACTCCCTTTTTTTGAGTCATCCCAGGGAAAAGATGAGGGGTAATGGGTACAAGTTTCTCCTTGGGAGATTCTGATTTGACATAAGACAAACTTCTCATAGTAAGGACAATCAGCCATTGGAATGATCTCCTGAGGGGAGTGGTGGAGTCCCTGACACTGGACACTTAAGATTCAGCTGAATGGGGTGCTGGGCCAGTTTGTCTAGACTGGGCTTCTCTCTAGAAAGTTTGGACCAGATGATCCTTGTGGTCTCTTCCAACCTGGGATTCAATAACTGAGATTATTTGATGTTTTTAATATAATCCATCTGGGCTGAGGTCTAGCCTTACAGTTTCACAGTTGATGTAGGGCATGTTTCCAGGGGAACGGGTGAGCTGATTGAACTCATCCTGCAGCCAAACCAGCACCAGAGCCAAAGCAAAATCCAGGCAGGGCAGCATTGCCAGGGTTAAACTGACAATGAAATCATGTCCCACAGCATCCTGAAGATTTCAGAGGGCCCTTTGGCTTGGCTGCAGTAACGGTAATTAAAACCAATGAGAAGCGATGCCTCAGGAACATTTCCCTCAAACTGCCAGATTTGCTTCCAGTTATGCTCAACTCAAGAGAAGAAAAATTTTTGTCTTGTATACATGGTTGCTGGAATTGAACCTGAATAAACCAGGGACTTTCAAAATTATTAAAGATGAGTATTTTGACAGTTCCTTGAGCTTGACTGTAAGAGAATAGTGTTTAGAGGTTAACCAGTGCTTTTGATTTCTCAGAACTTTATAAGCACCTGATTTTAAATATGATCACATGATAGAAATATTTTAATTGTTTAAATTTGTTTCTTTTGCAGTAATATTCAACACATGAGGAAACAGTTTGATGCACTAGGTCTGTCTTTTACATGGGAAAGGGTAAGGCTTTATTTTTTTTTAAGGGATGTTGCTATATTTTATTGTATGATGGAACACTGAAAAACATGGAATTTCACCATTTTATTTATGACAATATAGATGTCTTTGAAAGTGACTGGTTTAAGCTGGCAAACTGTAAAATTGAGCTCAAGCTTTTTATCAAATTTCTCTCATTTTTGACATGTCGGTATCATCTGATAATCTTAAGGTTTAGGAGAATCTTTAAGTGATTTCAGTTTTCATTTGGACTCTTTATCTGCTTTTTCAGCTATTTCAAAGTAGGATTTTTTTGGTGTTAAATACAAATATTTATGAAAGAGTATGCCTTGTACAAAGGTATATCTGTTTTGAGGAGTGATTTCTTCAGTCTGTATATTTTTATAATATACTCATGGATTTAAAGCTAGTGACTTAAAACGATGCCTTGGTTATATCATTCTGAATTTGAAGCATCAGCCATGTAGGTGTTCATATCCTGACCATTTTGGAAAATAGGAATTGTATTTAAAACACTAATGCTTGAGAATCGAGCGTTCACTTTAAAAACCTTACCAAACATGATCAGACATAAGCTAATGTAATTTTCAAGATAAAAAATAAATTAATTTTTGAAGCTATTGTAAGGTTATTGCATTTACCAGCAAATCAAAGTCAGTCACTACTTTTATATTCTCAGCAATAACTGTTGCCTATCACCTTAATATGATTCTGAATAGAGTGATGGAGATGCTAATCTTGGATTTTTATAACAGTATTGCAGATGTGAAAAGGAAATGGATTAGTTTTCTGGCAGTCTGAGACCTGCCATCTGTTTTCTTACATCTTGAAGGTGAAGCTGTTTACTTTTATGTCTTACATTTAAAGAAACCACACTTCATCATGTCATGTATATGGCAAGATTTTTTCAGTATAAGCCTTTCTAGTAAGATTTTGGTTGTCTTGGTAGACGGAAAGTTGCTCTGAATAGAAAAGCTTTGTTGTGAAAGGTTCACTGCACACATCCTTAAAACTGTTGGTGTCTCAGATGTTCTGTATGTGTAATACAGCGATACTTCAAAACAGTGAAATTGTATGTGTGGGCTGTATTAGGGAACACAAGAGCTGGATGTTGCAGATTGCCTTTCATGCAAACTGGCACAATTCATCTCTGAATATGGCATTTTGTTTAACCCTTCCATTCTTAATAAGAGATGGATTGCAGGCAGTACTCATGGCAGGAAGGGCAAGTCTGCAGAGGGGACAAGTAATTTGTCATTTCTGTGCCTGCTCTTTGAGGTTTAACTGAACTTTTCATGAAATGAAACAAGGTTTACTAGAACTCTGAGAAGCCTGAATACTGGTGTAAAGGGCTTTGATACTCTACAATTAAGTCCATGATTGAAATACTTCAGAATGCTCTAGGGTCATAGAGTTTGTCTTTTTGAAAGGTAATATTTTCAAACAGCTAAAAAGTTTTCTTTGAAACACAATGAAATTTGGAGTTTTCACTCCTTAGCTTATGAGTTAAGTTTTATTTTACCTTATTAACTTGGAATGAGAGTGAACTGAATGGCAACCATTAGAAATAGGTATGTTGATACATTGCAAAAAATGTATGCTGCCTGGAATCTATCAGTAGGACGTGATCTGCAGATGCCCAGGTGTTTGAGCTAGCTGTGAGAGAAGCCCTGCTGGAAGCAGCTCGCTGAAGCCGTGCAGAGCCCGTTTCCAGGCCTGTGGAGCCTGTGTCTCTGCAAGGCTCGATAGGCTGGTCACAGCATCCTCCTGCCTCAGCTGTATGGCTCTAGGGCTTGCTCCAGCATCTTTGCACAGCTGTGCATTGCCTTGTGCTGGTGCTTAGCTTAAAACCGAGTTCTTTGAGGTAAGGGATTCTTTTTTTTTTTAAATTTATTTTGTACTTGTATGGCACTAAATTGGTGGCTTACAAAATCCCATGACAATGCATAGAAACCTACTAGTGTTAGTGACTTCAAAGAAAAGTAGAAGAAAAGCACTTTTTAAATGGGTTAGTTGAATTAACCAAGGATCTGGTACAAAACAGGAGTTTGTTTTTAATTTCTTTGGTGCCATTTAAATGTGGTATTAGAGTGTACTACTTAGCAACTAGTGCTGGAGGGAACCCATTCTCCTACCTTAGATGCCTCTTCTAGTGCATGGTGAATTGCCTTCTTAAAGTGCTAACCTATTATGTGAACTGTCTCTGTCCTCTGTGGCCAGCTTATAGAACATGCCTAGATGATGTGAAGGAAATGTTACCATTTTACAAATGTTAAGGGAAAAGATAAAAAGTTGGAAAATAATAAAAAGTACATTTTGAATACCTACTGCATGCAGCTGTGCTGAAGAAGCTGGCTGCTTATTGAGTCATGTCTACTGCTCAAAAAGTCCTGCCCAGGAAAATGGGTTTATTGCTTGGTAAAATTGCTATGAACAAATCCCAGTGCATGTGGGATACTAGATATTTCCTGTTATTTGTCTGCATTTTTTTCATTGTTCTCTCTGTCTTACAAATCAAAATGTAAAAAAGTATTTTTGTTATACCAGTGAAATTACTTAGCCAGTAAGGCACCACAAATCGGCTGTTATTAAAAGATAGTTAGATTATTTCAAAAAGCCAGGTTACAAAAGACACTTGAAAATCATTCTCCCAAAGAGAAAATGTAAGCAAACTAAAAATGTAATTAAATGCATAAAATAGCTCAGTAAGTACTTCGCTTTAGAGTAGTTTTGAATGCTAGTAGTAGATATTTTTTCCCTGAAATATGTCAGTATTAAGTGCCTTAAGTAATACATGTTATTTTTTTAAAACACTGAAAATGGTGTGATCTCAGGGAGAGACTTAAAAAAAAAAAAAAAAAAAAGGGAAAGAACATTTCTATTCTGAACATTTGTTTGTCAGATCCAGGGTTAAAAAGCTGCAGTTTGGGAATGGATGAAATGTCACTGAGACATTAAAACCACCTGTAACATTAAAAAAAAATCATTTTGGTTATGTTTTGGTTTTAAGACAACAGTAATTTGGGCATTCCAGGTGATCAGATTTCTCTAGAATACCATCCCAGACAGCAGAGTGAACTGTCTGTCACTTTGTAACATGATTTTCAGGGGAATTAGCAATATAATTCTCAAAGATTTATTTAATCAGCACAAGGGATGGAGAGCATATATTTTTTTTTTCCTTTTTCTCAGGAGTGCCATCAGTCTGAGTGTGTGTTCCCAGTCAGCCAGCAGTCCACCACTGCATGATCCATCTGTAACTCTCCTCTAAGAGGTAGCTCATTCTGCCAACATTTTTTAGTCTTTTCAATCTCTGCATTCCAAGTGACATAATTTTTTGCATAAGTGATATTCCCTTTCTGCTCCATACATTAAAAAGATGAAATCTGTGATAGATTTCCTTTGTGCAGATATTTTTGTTTAGTTTAGAATGTCATTCTTGCATACTGCCTGAGCATGTGTAAAACTGTCACAGTAGATACAGCATTTAACTATTTTCTTTTTATCCACATCAGTCACCCCTACTTGTAATTAAATAAAAAAGGAAAGTGTTGATACAAGGCTACTTTATTCAGGAAAGATACTCACATTCTAAGATGTTGACACCATGATGTTGGTATTTGTAGCTAATAAAGCATGAAAGTAAAGGCCTTCAAAATGCAAATATTCAAATGAATTTAGAAATGTAGCTTGGTGTAGCTCTAAACCTCTGAAAATCCAATAATTATACTTTGAGATGAGGTGGTACCTGCCCTTTAATACTAAAATAGGCAAATAATAGATTAGAGATTGTTTAATCTTCCCAAATAGGTTTTGAAAAAATCTGTGTAAGCTTTTTCTCCTTATCACCTTTTTGTATCAAGTGCAAGCCACCTGTCTTTAGGATAGTGTAACTGCTAAAAATAAAATGATTAGTAATAAACTAGGAAATTATTTCTAGTTGCATGTTAGTCACAATCCAGGTGAATCTTAAAACAGACACTTTTCTGCAGCTTGTAAATATCACTTTTACTTAAAGAAAATAGACATGAGAGTAGTTTGAGGATGTAACCTCTTTAAAAAGCAAAACAAAACAAAAACAAAAAACCCAGTTTTAGGGTCAGAGTTCCATTGTGCTACTTTGCAAACCCTTTTCTAAACCCTTCTCTGTATTTCTGAGGTGAGTTTTGTTAATGCATTGCAAACCCTTGCAATGCTCAAAGTCTAAACAGCAACATTAGCTTTCACCTGAATTTAAGTGTCATAGCAGCCTAATGGAAGCTTTTCACCAGACATCAGTTATTTAATCAAGATCAGTAACTGGAATGCATGGGCAATCATTTTTCACTGTAAGTCTTAACATGCTAACTGGCAGGAAAAAAACTCCAAGTGCAGTTTGCGATTGCCGGCAGCTTGCTGGCTGTTCTCAGCAGCTCATGCCACTGGGTAGTGATGTCATTTCTCTTTGTTAATTCAAATGTTACTTCAACCCTTCATAGTTAAAAGGTTACATCACAAGCTTGAGTGATCTTTTTTCAGCCTGGTGACCTCATGGTAGCTGTTCAGTGACTGCTGCCTGCCTTTCTAAAAAGTGTCAGTTTAGAGATTGGGAGAGAGCAGGAACCTGGGATTCTGTTCCAGGAGTCAGCTTGGACTGGTAGCTCAAGCTTGTGTAGTTTGTGGCTTTATCTGAAGATATCTGTTTAGATGGAGAAATGTCACTTTTCTCTGTTTCTGTTAATGTTCATCTGCTGTTCAGGACCAAAAGGACAAAGCTCAGTCCATTTTATTTTGGTAACTCATCTCTGTCTTCTCTGTTTCTGTTGCTCACATAATCTTAAATTGTACCAAAAGGGATTTATTGTATCTTCTTTTGTGTGTCTAATATTCCAGTGATGAAACCTGTTGCCTGCAGTGGCATCATGCTGGTGGAAGACCTGATGCCATTGTGTGGAAAAGCAGGAGGGGAAAAAAAAAAAATATTATAAATAGATAGTATTTAGTTGGAGAGATGGAAATAAGACTTCTATCAAGTGCACATTTTTTTGAGTGCAGAACATGGGGATTTAATCAAGCAACTGGTTTTCGTGACTGAGTCTTCCCATGCTGTGCTGAAAAATTGCCATTAAATGCCTCTTTCTGATCTTGAAAGCCTCTTATATGCACTTTTGAGGCACATCAATTCAAAGGTCATATTCATTGTTCCAAGCCACATTTCAGCACTGGAATGTAAAGTTGTAGGAATAAAGAATACCATTTTTATGCTAGAGTGTTTCAGGTGTTTGGGTAGCAGGTGATCTTGCTGAAGCCATGTGCAGGGGGAAGCTTGGATGATAGGAAGGCCTGGGTGGAAGACATTTCACATTTGGAGCTGTTTCAAGTGGCTGATAACTATTTGTAAATGGAATAGATTTTATCAGTGGCTCCTGTCAGCCCTGTAGCTCTAAAACTGGTAGATATTCTTACTGATTTGAAGTCATCTTCCACTTCAATAAATACAAACAAGGTCAAATGAAAAGTTTGTAGAAAAGTTTTGTTAAACAAGTGCAAGTTACACAGGAAAAATGCTGAGGGGGAAACCTGATCTGTTTATTGTTCAATGAGAGATTAAATACTGAGTTGCACAGTTGTTTTCACTTGGGCCAAACTATAATAGGTGGGTGTGCACAAATGTGTTTCTGTTGTGCCTGTGAAACCTCTGTGTGTGTAGAGAAGGGGGGGGAGCTATAATCATGTCATTCTTCTGTTATCTTTACATATTAAGATGTTTATTTGAAATGCAGATCAGATGTTTTTAAGAGCAAACATTTAAAATATGGAACTCTGTAAGTAGTTGTTTTTTAATTATTAGAGCTTGCTAAAAAGGTAGAAAAATGGTTGTGTTAAAAAAGCTGTCCATTGTATTGTTACCTGCTGTTCTCTTAACTCCCATTCCTATTTCTGATGTTGTTCTTTACTTTTAGCTGTCTTTCTCCCTTTTAACAATTCCCCTCAGTTGTGACATCTTTTATGACTCTCATTTTTTCCATTCTTCCACCTAAAGCATTGCCCTAACTGGAGCTGACTTGCCTTTTGAAATGGTCACTTACTTGTCTGTTGGTTGTGAGACGCCCTTCACAGGTCTTTTGCCTTTGAGTTGAGCATCTTACCCCATATTCCACACCCCATGTACTGGATCTGACAGCCTCAGTTCCTCATTATTTGATTTAATTTCTACAGGAAATAACCACTTGCTTGCCAGAGTACTACAAATGGACACAATACCTCTTTCTTAAGCTTTTTGAAGCTGGGATGGTGTATCAAAAAGAGGTAGGTACAAACTTTGGTCTTTAATACTTTGCAGAAATTGAAGTCTGTCATGTCAGTGGTGGCATTTCTGGATCATCCATTCACATTCCTTAACTAGGTCATGCTTTACTGGTTTTAAATCACGGCAAAATGGAACTAGTTTTATATATAACTGAATTTTAGATGCAAGTTTTATATATTACAGGAGTGGATATTGTAGCAAGTTGCATCAGGAATGTTTATTGTCAGTGATTTAATTGAAGTGCTGGACCATAATATAGCTACTGTTAGTTTAAATACTGTTATTAGAATAAATACTGTTAGTATTTTACAGCTTTAATATAGACTTTTCTAGATTTTAACTTCCCTCTTGTGACATCATAAAAGATAATGTGACCATAAGGATTCTGTTCCACAGTGAGATTTATTTAACTGTATAACGTGACTGTGATACTGTCTCAGAACTGACAGCATTGGATAGATAACTGGAGATGATATGCCCAACTGTCCAATTCCTGGACCCTATTTATTATCTCCAAAATATTCCAGGAATATTAGATGCTACCTTTTTCAAGCTAATGTCTGACATTTAATTCCACTTCTGGAATGACGGTTAGGATTCTTTTGTGGTCTTCATAATAAATGATCAGCTAAATTGGGAAACACTCCTGGGGAGTGAGTTTGATTTTTGCTCCTTCCCCAGTATGTTATGTTTGGTATTTGTTAGCCCTCAAAAGCCAAGGTTTGTAGAGTTGAACACCAACACTTTCTTTGCTTTAAATTTTATTTAGTGTATTTGTGTTGATAAGGAGAGGTGATCCTAAAAGTCATTCACACAGATGAAAGAAGTTATGTGCAGAAAATATCAGCTTTCACTTTATAGTTGACCGCTATATTTCTTTGTGATTCTGTCCTCTGTAGTTGGAGATCCTCAGCTATTCATCCCCCTCACTCTGACTCAATGCTTTTTGATTAGTGGTGGGCAGCTTTTAAGCACCAGCTGGTGCAGTTTGCAGAATAGTCAATTGGAACACTTACCTATTTAATATTCAAGTGTCAGCCTGTCCTGCTACTGTGATCCATCAAGGCAAATGCCGCCAACTGCATTCTTGGGTTTTTTGAGCTCTGAAAAGATGAATATTCAAAACATCTTCTCCTGTGTTTCTCTTGCTGATTCAAATGGATGGTATAAAAATGTAGAAAACTCAGGGGCCCAAGGAATGTTTCTGGGTAATTCTTTTGGTGTCTGAAAAGTAAGATTCTGGTTTTGAAATAGTTGCTGAAAGTATTTTGTTTTTCTTTCTTCCTGCAACTTTTTTTCTAGGCCTTGGTTAATTGGGATCCAGTGGATCAGACTGTGCTAGCTAATGAACAGGTGGATGACAATGGGTGCTCATGGCGTTCAGGAGCAAAAGTGGAACAGAAATACCTCAAACAGTGGTTTATCAAAACCACTGCTTATGCAAAGGTATGAGAATTCAGCTTTTGGAAATTATGGCATCATGTAAGAGGTGACTTTTCATCCAGAAATATTCACCAAGCTGAATGTGATCTTTCATATATTTGCATGTTCGTGTAATATATAATTACATATTATATGTCATCTATCCTGGTGTACGTGTGTATATAAAAATTACCAACATCATCATCTTTCCACTCATTTTCCCTGAAATGTCAGGAGACAACCATATCCTCCACCTACATGAAGGGCCAAAGTGCAGACAGTCACTTGTTCTTGAACATTTTAGTGGTATTATCAATGAGAGCAGCTTCTGCTTTTCATGTGGGGATGAACATTTAGTTTGACCTCTACAGAACCTTTAAGCATTGCTACAGAGGACAGTTGAGAACTCTATAGATCTCTGCAAATGTTTCCCAAAACTTTGTTCTGTTCATGACTGATACTCTGCAGGATCTCTGCTAGCTGATACTGTTGGGTCGATGAAGGATGCTGTGCTGCTCCCAGCTCAAGTGCTTTGCCAAGCATTGCCTCCATGTGTTCCCACTTCTTGTACAGTGACAGATGCCACCAAGTATCAGCAGGTGGTTTGGATTTTGCTTTTTACTCACCCTTCACTGACTCCCAATTTTGTTGCTGTGGTTCTGGCACATTTTAAACAGTCTCACTCTGCTTCTTTTGGCAGGGGCTTTAAACACGTGGTTCTTGGGGGGGGGGGGGGGGGAAAACTTTTTTTTTTTAAAATTTTGTGTTCTTTGCTATATGTTTTTGATTTGTTTTTCAGTTCCCCCCCCCCCCCCCCCCCCCCCCCCCCACCCCCCCCCCCA
>JANIJG010007967.1:32245-45632 GCA_024611175.1 Megaceryle torquata | reverse complement strand
ATGTCCTTCCTGTGCTGAGGGCTCCAGAGCTGGACGCAGTATTCCAGGTGAGGTCTGACCAGAGCAGAGTGGCAGAATCACCTCTCTCAATCTGCTAGCCACATCTTCTAGCCAAATCTTTCAGATCATTTGCTCACACTGTTACTGAAAGCTGTACCATTTTGGAGACCAGAAGCGTGATATCTATACACAAGCAAAATACTAAGAAAGCTGGCTTTATAAAGATGATACAAACTACTGTTCATTAGGGAATCAAAGTGGCACCCACTGTGGGCTCATAATTTCCAACAGAGAGACCTGGCATAGGGAGATAAGAGAGCATAGCTGAAGATTGCCGTCTCCTAGTGATTTGACTGCTGCAAATTGACAAATTGTCAAATTCTGCTGAACAGTCCTCAATGAGCCTCTGCTACCAACATACCCACCTTGCACACCAGGAGTTTCCAACACTAGGGACTCAGGAACAGCTGCAAAGACAGTTCTCCCTCTTCTGTGATTTTCCCCACAGCATCAGACAGGCCAAGATTTTGCTCCACACACCCATCATTTCCTAACATCAGAATCACATCATTTAGCCCACATCCTCAAAGGTATTTACACACTGCCACATCCTGTCGAGTTCATAGCAGCATCGATGAGAGGCTTGCCAAGGCCCACGTTTTGGCTGGAACCTGTCAGACTCACAGGGACAACAACAGTCAGTACAGCCTGACTGCTCCCCAGTTCTGTCTTGGTCATGAAACTGATGCTCTGCACCTCAGTGGCTCACTCATGAGCTACATGCCCAGGCTTCCTACCACCAGACAGTTTAGCACCTGTTTTCAGTAATTACTTCCTTGTGGTTTTGATTCTCCCCCAAATGATGCAGTGCTTGTTTGGCATCACTTCTCCACTGTCTCACCATACTTGTGCCATTTTGCCTCCTTCTTCTTCCTCTTAATTGCTTGCACTATCTTTTGTCTTCTTTTCTATTCTATCTTTTCTTTTCTTCCTCCTCACCTCATACCTGCTCTAATTCCTTGTTTTCTCCCTCTCGTGCTATTTCCACCATGTCTTCAGATCTTCCTATCTATTCAAAGCAAGCTTTATTTGCTTCCTCTGCTATTTGTCTTGCTTCACTTTGTCACCATTTCCTACCTCATTATCACCTCTGCTTTTCCAGTTTCCTACTCAATCCTCACTTCTATATTCATTCTTCTCTTCCTCCTTTTTCAAATAACATTTCACCCATTTTACAGAAGTTCTGTACAGTATCTACATGTCTCTCTGGGATCTAGATCCCTGCCATTAAATACAACCATATTTTTATACTGGCCTTTCCTCTTCTCCTTTGTTGCCCATTGACATTTCTAAGAAAAAGTAACTGGAGTATCAGGTTTCTTTTTTTTTCCTGTTCAATTCACTTGTAGCTGTCCCCTCATGCTCTTATATATCATATGCAAATCCTCACATCTGGCTCTTCTGTGTCAAAAATCTTGTGCTGTGCATCTCTAAAACAATTAAAACACCCTTCTACTAATATTTTGCCCTGTTCCATCCCTGATCTTTTTATTTCCAGTTGGATACATTTGATGTGAATAGATAGACTTTCATTGTAGTCTTAAGGGATGTTCCTGACATGCTCTGGTTTTGTTTACTGTCTTGTATATTTAGGTGTCAGTACAAAGAATAAATACAAGTACTGAGATTTGGTTCCACTGAAGTCTGCAATTATATTGCTATTTTTTGTAGTGCCGATTAGAAATGTCAACTCTTGTTACAGCTAGCTCTTCCGGTAGCAAGCTGGAGAAATGTCAAAAGCAGAGAGAGCTTGGGAATCCCAAACTGGAATAAATTAAAAAAAAAAAAAAAACCAAATGCAGGAAGGGAAGCATTGGGTGCACTTGCCAGTTTATGGCCATATCCAAGATCAAAGACTCATGCTTATTGCATTCACTTAACATGTATTTTGCCAAAGCTAAAAGTAAAGCCCTGGGCGCATTACAGTGAAAAGGTTAGGTGTTGCAACATTAATCAATTTCTAAAAAATTGTCCTCACTGTCATAAAGACAGCATTTGACTCAGTGAGAGTGGCGGAAGCTTCTTTTGTAGTTAAAATACAAAAGAACTCATGAAAGTTTAAGTCCCTCTGATATAGTTCCTGTCCATCTCCTGAGGCTTTGAGACAAATGAAACAAAACCTAAGGACCATTTCTGATTAGCTTTTCATGGATTATAGAAAACATCTTATTTTTTCCCCATTATGTGTTAGCTGATATAGGAGAAAGAGTATCTTCTCCCTGAAGACACTTCATTTGGTATGAGGGGAAGCAACATATTTGAGCAAATTTTCTAGAAAATTAATTAAGTACCTGGAATTTTTGCTTGGAAAGGTTTCCTAAAAGCTGTGGTTTCCTTACCTCTTAACTGGGGCATAGCCAGTGACAATACATCTCCTTCAGGTCTACCTTTTTCTGATTTGCAGTTCACTATTGTACTGGAACTAGAGTATGAGATGCTGTTATGATGTGTACTGGCTTGCACTTGAACCTTACTGCACATAGTAAATCCACAGCTATGGAAGATGACCTTGGACACACTTCATCACTTAGATAATCAGAAAAGCAGAGGACAATTAATCTAAGAGAGAAATTAATGTGGAGAGAATACAGAAATACTTCTATTATTTACCACTGCAGCCAATATAAAATCAGTGATTTCTACCTTGCCATTTATGGTTTTGCTGGTGTTGCCTAGATTGTCCCAGGTTATTGCTTCAACAAAATCTCTAATCTAGAACTGCATTAATTGTTTGTTCTCACTGGCTGTGCAAAAGTTTATTCCATACACACTTGAAGATGTGGCCAAACGTGCCCCTGCATTACTACTGTAGTACTGATCAGAAGGTATTTTAAGTGCCACTCAGCATGTACTCCACTAAGCAGCAATCTGTGCACAAAGTGCATCTCACTGCCTACTTTCAACAATCTCACTCTTGCCAACAGCTTTTCTAGTGGAGTGTAAACATCTTCAGGCGTATTTACGTAGCTATACAACTGTAACTACTGGTACAGATAGATCTGTCTCTGTCCTTCTTATAAAGGTAGCTGACAGTTATTATTGCTCATCTCAAATTGGTGGGCTGGAAACATTGCTTCTCTTACAATTTCTTTTTTTTTTTTATTTTTCATCTGTTGTTTTGAGACCCTCTACAACTCCAGCTGTAGTCTAAGTGTGGAAACAGGAGTAAGACCATGTTCATGTCTTCAGGCCACTCAAGTATCAGAACAGAACACACTCTTGCCACAGGATGATCATACCTGCAGCATTCTATAACATGCAAAAAAAATTTTCCTAAGGAATAATGAAGGAATCCAGTTTTCATTTCTTTTCCTCTTCACTGCATCTCAATTGTTCTTTTAGTCTGCATTTTGCATGAAGTACCTACAACATCATTTTGAAAGATAAAAGGTATTTACCACCAGTAAAGGAAATAATTGCATATTTGGGGCATACTGATGTATGTGATTAGCTGCAAGTGAGGTTTGCATGCTTCAGTGTTGCTTGAGATGGAAACCAGTAGAATTACAGAAACTACCGGACAAAAAGGCTAGTGTGACCTTTCGAGAACCACGCATAAAGTTATACTATCAGGCAGTAATACAATGTTTATAAACAAACAGAAAAAGAATCTTACCATGGTGTGTTGCTGGAACAGTTTCTACACAGGCTGTGTAAAATCTTCTCACAGAAAAATAATGAGATAATGCAGCCACTGGCTAGCCTGAATGACTGTATCACAATTAAATCATAATTATATGAGGGGCACTACAGCAGTTTGCCTTGGTGTAGCACAAGCTTGCTGCTAATACAGATCACATTCTAAATCCACTTCAGCATGTGGCATACAGCCAAGTGGAATAGTATCCGCTGTGAGCTCATGATCCTGGGGGAGAGAGGCTGCAGGAAGCAAGCTCTATTGAACAGCAAGCGCTGAGCAGGTGAGCCGCCTTCTCACTCAGCCACTCCCAGTCACTTAAGATCTGCTGCCATCTCCAATGATTTCTACACACAGGTGTTCATGAAAGTATTTGCAATCACATTCTGCCTTTAGCTTTTGTTCACTCTTTTTTTTTTTTAATGGAATTAACTCTCTCAGGCTACTCTGTGCTTTGATCATCCTTTGCACTGCTGTCTTGGAGTGGCCATGTTCATGGATTATTTATTAATCTCAGAATATCTAGAAGTGCTTCTGGGGCACCTAATTCTTAATTGCCCAATGATTTCTCTTTCCTGGCTTGTCAGTGCCCTCTGAACTCAAAGAACATACACCTCTCTATACCTCAGCACATGCACTCCACTGAGAAAAATAAGAGATCTGTTTATACTGGTCAGCTGCAAAGGACTAAGTGTATGGCTTCATTTTGAAGGGAGCTGGAACTGAGGAAGCCTTCCAATTTCTACATAGATAATCACAAACATTATTTTTTTACAACTTAAAGTGAAATTCCCTTCAAGTCTGGTTTGGTTGTTTTGTTTGGTTGGTTGGTTGGGTTTGTCTGTTTGTGGGTTTTTGTTTGGTTTGGTTTGGGGGATTTTTTGTGATGTGCTGCAGAATATTGCACCACTTCTTACTGCAGTATTTATCATTCTTGTCCCCAGACAGCATATCCTGAAAGATCTGTCTCAGTTATTTCAACGTGCAAAGCTTGGCATCTAGGTCCAGGAGCCTATCCAGAGGGTTAGTTCCCACTGAATCCTTTGGGAGTTCTGAGTTCTTTTAAGCATTGAGACTGTGGAATCAGTGAGGTGATACATTGTGCTTGAGCTGAAAAATACTTGTACAACCTGAAACCTAGACAGATTCTCATGCTCTTCCTGAGAGTTTGCATTTTGTCACTTTTGCTAAAACTTTAAGTTTAGGGAAGTTCTTATTTTGTTGTGTTTTATGAATGTGACTGTGCCTTCAGCTATTGTCTGAATTTATGTGAATAACACTATTTTATTAACTGGTAAAATTCCTCCTTTGCTTTACCTGTCATTTTTATTGTTGGATCTTTATGTGAGACAACTGCATGTGTCATCCTGCTTCTAGATGTGCACAGGTCTTTAGTAAGAGGAGAAGCCAATAACATCATGGCTTTAAATTTCTTGGCTAGGACATAAAAGTTGGACTTCTTGCTAGATACTGAAAATAAGTACCTACATCCTCAAGTGGCTACTGTTACCTCCTTGGCTTTACTCATGTTTTGTATGTCACAAGACTTGATTTAAAGAAGAAGCCACCTTACTCTGGACTCATACTAGTTTTTTGCCCACGACAGATCAACACTACTGCTGACTTTTTATTATACCCAGTTTCAGTGGCTGCTCTGCAGCTTTCCAAGCAGCAGGTAACTGCTGTAATGCTGCAGCCATGTGCATTTCTCACAGTGTGCCTTCCATCCTGAAAGAGTCAGAAGATAGATCCCAGGAGAAACTATGTGCTACCAGCCAAGGAGAAAACTGAGTAGTCAGGGACAGAACAGGTACCTAAAATTTCATTTGTAGTGGACTAACCACAAAAATTTTTGTTTAATTAAGCTATATCATTCCCTGTGCTTTGCCATCATTACTCACAAATGATCTCACTGACCATTCAGAAAGAGTTCTAAGTCAGATGCAAATGAGCTCTGTTATTACATTTTATGCAACATTACTTTTTCTGCTTTTTGTAAATTTTATTTAACAAAAAAAAAAAATCCACACAAACAAACAAAACCAACCAACCAAACAAACTCAACAAAACAAAACAAGAAAACAAATTAAAAAAGCCACAAAACCAACACCAACTACAAACCAAACCAATACAAAACACCCCACCCCAAATGAATAAACTGCTAGGGTAGGTCCTGTCAACCTCATAACTGGTCCCTGAGAAGTGCAACACCCACCCACAGTACAGCACAAAAATACTTTGCTTTTATTATAGCTGATTGTGTTTGTTCCGTTAAATTAAAGCACACAGTAGTTCTGTATAAATCAGAGCCTTCAGCTCTGTTTGTACAGGCAAAGAAAACTTCAACACAACCAAGAATTACCTATTCAAGCAGAATGTCCCAAAAGCAAACATTTAGAAAAGGAAAACTAGAATTGAAAGCCTGTTAAAATTTTTAAGTTTCAATGCAATCTGTTTTGTGGTCCCATTGTTTCTACTGAAATTTCTTCATTACACAGTCTAGACAGTAGCCTTGATGAGCTTATCTTTTATTCATGGAAGATGAGGGGAGATCAGGAAAGAGAGATGATCTGGCTGTTGCAGATTTCATTGTACACCCACTCACTTCTTTCTGTTTTGCTGACATCAGTGTGTTTTGTCCTTTTGCATCTATATCTATCACCATATGTCCTCTGCCTCAGGGAATCAAATGGCAAAGCATTCCAAATATCAGATATTCAGATCCCCAAATGGTCTGTCTCTGGCACCACACACACACTCTCATTAAGTGCATATCCCCAAAACAGAACAGATGCAGGTTTTCACTCAAGCTTTAGACCTCTTTTCCACAGATCATGGGAAGATGGGGTTTTGAGTCAATCTATCTGTATTTAATATGAGCTTATGTTGTCAGTCCTGTTGAGGCCAAGACATCTCCTGAAATCCTTCTGTCCTTCCCCTCATTCCTTCACAGAGCGTAATTGAGGGACAGCGAGAACAGTGTTCTAAGATGAGGACAAGGCACACACCTTGACGATGTACCAGCAGTCTACAATTGGCCAAGTGCCACATCCTCTGGTCTACCTCAAGGCCCCCTTCCACTGAGCAGAAGGAAATGGAGGAAAAGTAGAGAGGCACATTATTCTGTGTCTGTGGGCACACTGCCTACCTTAATCAGGGTCATGAGCTCCCACTTGGAAACAGTTTAAAGTCTCCACTGCTTTTATGAAACACTGTCTGGATGCATCATGCACCCAGAGTCTTCTCATTGGTCAAGTTCCTAGGCTTAAAAAACCCCAGCTCTGCTGGTAGCCATGACTTCTAGCAGAGAAGTGATATTTTTGAAATAGAAGACAAGGAGATTCCAAAGGAAAAACAGGATGCCTAACTGTGCACCTTAGGAAGAGACTGAGTAATGCCCAGTGGCAGTAAACCTCCGCTCACTGCTGAGAGACAACTGTGGACACAGGTAGAAGGTGATGAAATGACTGGAAACACTAAAGAAAGGGGAATGTAAATAAATTTATATTCTTTCAATGTATGCCACACTAGAAATTATTTTCCAATTCCCACATTCTCAGGCATTAAAGAGTTGAGAAATTCAACCTTCTTTCCCTTTTATTATGTTACACTCTGGCAGCTCACAGCAGTTCATTTGGCCAGCATGTGCACCAAATGTTCCTTTCAGTCTTGTAACAGATGGAGTACATTACACACAGGACCACATGCCTCATGTACAGTATCTAATACTTGAACTAGTAAAGGACATCCAGCAGATCCCACTGACCACTAAACCACTTCCATGTCGCTGGAAGGGAAGAAATCTATAAATGAGTTAGAAGTATTTTCTCCATGTGGTAAATAAATTTGTATGCCTGATTCTGCAGCCTGTGTTTTCATAGAAGCAAGCAATTTATTCTCACATTCATATTTCACTTTGGATATGTCCCACCTGAAATCTAAACCTAAATAATTAAATATCCTCTGATCTACTTATATTTATGGTGTAATTCTTGCAGGAAGAATGAGTACAAGATCATTTTGCTAGCTGTTTGATTAAATAGCTTTCTTGTTATACTGTTATATATCCCAAAGTAAAATATTATCCATACAAAATTGCCAGGGACTGTAGGCTTTTAATTAAATTACAGATTTAAAAGATTTACTCAATTCATAGGTCAAATCTAAAGTTACTGGCAGTTTCAAGTACAACTTACAGAAGATTTTCCAAAATACTGCTAGCAGACTGCTGGTTTCAGAGTGCTTACAGCAGATTAGTTGACAGAAATAAAGCAAGCACCTCTTAAAATATGGTGGCTACCAGGTGCGTGTCTACTGGCAACCAGGAAAGAACAGCAAGAGGGTAGAATGAGAAAAATAATTCACAAAATATGAAAATATAAACACTGATGTGTTTATTATTTATATATTTAATATATGCCCAAATCATGTATTACGTGAATTCTCTTGACACTAGTCCCATGTCTTTCAGAGGAGAAATTTGTTAATAAGTTTTACAAGATCAGCATAAAAAAAATATCCTAGTACTCTTGTGGTACATTATAGAGCTATGAGAAGCAATACTAAAATATTATTGTGATGGAGCCTTCACCTGTTCTCACATACACCATTTCTCCAGAAGACCATTATGATTTACTCAAATATATTTCTAATTCAGAATAATATTAACAATTAACATGAATAAATTGCCTAGAGCTTGTTCATAAGAAATAGTTTGCAGCTACCTCATATAAAGAAATGCATCTACTTTGATTACCTGGAAATGTCATATAATGTATTCCTTTTAATTGAACAGTTCAACATAATCCATGGAAATAAATTTCCAGACTGATGATAAGACCCACATCATGTGTGTACCTGGATGATTCATTTAAGACGTACTCTTCTGGGTATAACTTTCAGAAAAATCAGAGTTTGCTGCTCCTAGTAGCAGAAGCCAAACTAAAAATCATGGGGGGATGAGGTGGGGGCAGGGTGGTGTCTCCTGACATCCTCATCACTTTTCATAATCACAAATTTACAAGATTAGGATTGTTATATCCCTTCCAAATGAGTTTTGTCCAGAGTGTAAAACCCCAATATACTTGAAAACTTGGCATAATGTGTTTCTGAAGGCACAATAATATGAAAGGTGCCTGGATGGGATTTGCAGATTGAATTTTCAATCTTTGTTTAACAGCAAAGGAACAGAAACATCACTGGAAAAGACCAACAATCTACAAACCACTGTGGGAGAAAGAGAAAAAAAATTAACTGGTAGATTTTTACTATTAATTCTTAATTTCCTATGCTACAGACTTGAAGCATTTCCAGCAGTAGCTCTTTGAATTACTGACCATGTTACTGACACTTTTTCAAAGGTCTTTTCCACACTGTCTTTTATTTTCAGAGTCACAAAACAATTTCTTTATGTTAATGATATTTATAGGTCTCTAAGATTTGATATGTGCACAGCATATTTATAATGTGTCTGCACATAGCTGTTTACTTCAGAGTGAAAAAGAAAATATTTTCTTGTCTTGTGTAGGAAATATGATTTTTTTCTCAATAACTTATACAGTGTGTGGGATTCATTTTTCCTAATTTCCTAAATAACTAAAGTTGTTGTTCAGCTGGGAAGACATGCAAATAACATGTATATATATGTGTGCACATAAATAAATAGTATGGTATATCCATAAACACATGTATGGAAATGCATGCCTCCAGAGGTTAGTTCTGAAGAAATATAAAAGAAAAATGTTCAGAGAATTTATAGTGAACAGCAAAATTGAATGTAAACTCTGATGCAGTCATCAGTGGTACACTTTCTTTCTTAATGGATACATTATTTAATTATTTACTTTTATGCAATAATTCTTAAATCGGCTCCAAAAGTCTGAGAATTGTTGTTAACGAAGGTGAAGAACTTTTCCTAAATAGGCAATGTTTTATCATATCAAGGCTCCATACAAACTCCTGGATCATTAAGGAGCCAACTGCCTGCTCTTTTAAGTGCTACAGCTTGTATTAGGATTCATTCTATGGTGACTTTGAGGTAATCTGACTCCTGAAACAATGAAAAAGTCACTACAAGTGAGGGTTTCTACTAAACCATTTATATATTCATAGTCTGAGTATTTGAGGTCTTCCATAAGTGTCCAGACTACTATGTTATTTGGAGGCATGAGGTCGAGTTGATTGAATGTCTACAATATAAATATCTACTTTTAATCTACTTTTCTGTACTTCTTATATAGTTGGTGGAGAGAAACAAGGATTTCCATGATAGAAATTGTCCATAGTAGGTGTCTGCATTAGGTCAAGTGGAGTCTAATCTAGGTTTCTGGGCATACTTGCTTTCTTTCTCCCCTGAACTTCTTGCTCAGACTTGGAATAGATGCTCTCAATACTCCAAGTTTAGGTAGAGGGTCAAGGGCTTCATAGTCAACTAAACCATCTGAATTTATTATATTTTCTGTCAGTGTTTGGTCTTTGCCATCATTGGTATTTCTATGGTGAATTATATCAAGGCATGTTTCTTCAGGAATTATGCAGTCCATCACTGTGCTGATTACAAAAATAATTTTAACATAAACAATTACACTATGTCTTACTGTAAAATGATCAGAAATTTGGACAAATTGTGGAACATACATGACATAAACTGCACACTTCAATTTTGCCTGTAAAAAGTGGTGGGTAAAATAGATTTTGCAAATTGAGTTTTCAGCTTTATTGTATTGCTAATAAGAATCTATACAGTTAACACATAGAGTAATGGATCAGATCTATGAGGAATTGCTAACCAAATAGAATTTATTCACATTGTTATGTATTGATGTATATAAATGCCAAATAAAACACCACAATTTCAAAAGGCTAGGACAAGCAATCAAATATTCAAGAAAAAAATATGATGTCTATTACTATTTAAATGGGAAAAAGACCTCTCTTGGGAAAAGCTGTGTTGTTTCTGGCTTTATTGTTTTTAAAAAAACCCTCTGCTATAAGTTATGAAGAAGTGTATAACAAATATTTCTACAAGATTGCCATTTATTGGTTAGAAAACACTTGTTATTCCAACTGAAAACAGGAACTATACTAGCATTGTACAGGTACTTGAATCACTGGCATTTCCAGTTTACTGTTAAATCCTATGTGCAGAATAGAGAAAAGTAAACAAATTCTCTTCAGACATGAATATTCAAGAAATAAATAGGTGAAGTTCAATTTTTATTTTTTTTTCCTAGTGAATGTCTCCAGATCAGTTCAGTTAGGGTGAGTACATCACTTTGATTCTTCATATGTGTTAGATAATGACCAAGGGATAAAGAAAATCTCAAAAAGCAGCAGAATATGGGTAATTTTCTGAACATTTTTTTTTTCCTAAGTCTTTTTTCAGTGAATGTTGTTTTCACTTAGTAATCAGTGTAACAAGGAGATGTGAAAAATGGGGGCAGTATTTGATAAGTTTCAATGATTCTTAGTAGTATAGATATTTTTCTTTCTTGAAAACCATTTTCCTTTTTGAGGAGAAAGAATAATAGTCCACCTTCATTTTTCAGCTGCAGAATTAGACAACAAACTACAATATGATGAGTTTAATATATGTGAGGCACTCCTATCATATATTACTATTTTTACTCAGATGTTGCAGATTACTAGGGTTCTGCCACTACTGGCTAAAGTTTACTAATCATTTTCTGACCTTAGAAGATCAGCACCAGAGACATTTAAAACTATACCAATGTTTGACCCCCACATCAGGCCCCATTACATAGTTAGAATTGTAAACATCAAGGCAGAACTCACTTTGTCTTTTTTTTTTTTTTTTTTAATCTATCTAAAACCTGTTTTCCAATTGAAATAATTGTCTGGAGATGTGGACACAACAATTAGTGGAATGAAATAGATGTACCCAGAGAGTACCTCATTCCAAGCAACAAAGAAAGGTATCATAAGACAGGATGAGTAGATCTCTATGAAGTACCTATTTCTATTTCTATTATGCTGCCTCCTCTATTTACTAAGGAGGTAGCATATGGTGATTATCAGATTAGGCAAATATTGTCTAGATGTGTACTTTTAGACAAGAAAAAATGCTATTCTATGTGATTCATATAAATCTAAGATTTTGAGGGATATATGTAGATTTTTACTCATTCATTTTTAATATAATGATTTTTGTTCATGATGTTTAAATCTAAGCACTTGTATTTTCTTACTAGAGTTTTCTCTCTACTACAGTTATCTTAATGCTTTTTGACACTGACATTTAATAGTTTACATTTATTTTAAAAAACAGCTTAAGTAGTCTAAAACTGAGGACTTAATTGTACTGTTGGGTAAATTTGACAAGTGTGCTTGGTCGATGTTTATTAAACTATGGGAGGATTTAGCATATGCTAGATGCTTTCTAACTACCAAAGTAAAGATAAGCCTCAGTTCAGGCCCTTCTATTAGACTAAAAAAGGGGCCACATCTATGATCAGAAAGGATAACATGAAGATATAATAATTTTTTCATGCGAACAATTATTGATAGTTTATATTACTTGATTTTATGGATGGCTTTATGCTACACGTTGTAGAATAAGGTCTTATAGAGGAATTTGAATTATGTGTGGAGATATGCCCAGAGACCACATTTGTAGGTGCCATCTCTGTAGGAACTTCCAGAAGAATCACAGGAGTAGTCATGGGAAGAGACAAATAGCCAAGCTTTTGGGCTGGCAGAGGCAGAGCTCACTAGTACAGCACATGCACATTTGTGGATCCCATGAGCATGGGCACAGCCCCTCTGCCCACATGGCACTGCTGCCTGGATCCTGGCAACCATTACCCAACAGGTTCCTGCCTCACTGACTGATCCCACTGGATTCTCACTGCACACATGCAGCACACATACACTTGTCCTAGAGACACCCCACACTTGAAGACTGGGGTGACTGGTCACAAGGCTCAGACTGACAAGTGCACTGATCTGTACCCAGAGGTACAACCACCCCTTTTATACCTTTTCTGTCTATTCCCCTTCCTTCTTACTCCCCAGTCCCTTTCTGCTAAATGTTTCTTAATACATTTTCTATAGTTCCACAGGCTCACCCTTGAATATCCCAAATTGCAGTTGCTTTTGTTTCCCCCTTTATATGAAACCAAGGTTGGCCCTTTCCAACACTTTGACTGGAGTTTCCTATTGTCGCACCAGTTAGTAACTAGAGAGATTTAGCCTTTGACATTGTTTCCATTATTGTGTGAGTATCAGGTCTGTGCTTCTGTAAGCATTTATTTTTTCCCTCTTTACTTATTATCCCTCTTACACAGAAAAGGTGCAGACAATACAAGCTTGGGAAGAGGCAATAGAGAGCAGCCCTAAAGAAAAGGACTTGGTGGTGTTGGTAGACGAGAGCAGACGGTGTGTGCTTGCAGCCCAGAAGGCTAATCGCATCCTGGGCTGCATCAAAATAAGTGTGGCCAGCAGATTGAGAGAGGTGATTCTACCGCTCTACTCTGGTGAGACCTCACCTGGAATACTGCATCCAGCTCTGGAGCCCTCAGCACAGGAAGGATATGGACCTGATGGAGCCAGTCCAGAGGAGGGCCATGAAGATGATTGGGGGTTGGAGCACCTCTCCTACGAGGACAGGTTGAGGGAGCTGGGATTGTTCAGCCATAAGAAGAGAAGGCTCTGGGGAGACCTAATAGCCAC
>JANIJG010007967.1:7309-25127 GCA_024611175.1 Megaceryle torquata | reverse complement strand
TATCTATAGTATTTTTTTTTTTTACTGTGTGATAGAACTTGGGCTGCCAGACACCTATTTTTTCTTCCTCCTTTTCATAGCTCTGATGTTAATAGACATAGAAATTGCAAGCACTGTTTTTGCGTATCCTTTTAGTGTTGAAAATTCCAACACAGTGTTCTTCCGTTAATGACAACACAAAATGAAATCTGGTTGTCTAACTTTTCTGATTTCAAAATAATCCCTCCTGAACTACGAAGTGTAGCCAAAAGTAGCAATTGTGGAATTGACAAGGTATTAAAAAGGATGTATTTCAAAATTATTAGCCAAAGTAAATGCTGTCATTTTAGAAAAGTCATATTTAAGCTAAGATTATTTATGCATATAAAGATCTGAGATAACTGCAAAGGAACAATGAGGCCTGAGGGTATATTTTTTTCTATCCACCCCCTGTATTTCTTCAAACATATTCAGGTCACAAAGTACAGTTAATTGACATATTTTTTTTGCTAGGAACACTACTGAATATTTTATTCATTTTAATTGTTTCCAAGTCCAAAGCTTGAAGCAAAAAAAAAAAAAAATTGTATAGTAATCTATATGCATTACAATTATCTACCTTACTTTCCCACTGGTCCATTTTACATGGGAACAGGGGGTAACAAATCTAACACCATACAACATTACTTCTCAGGTATTATTTAAGTTGATTATATGCTACTTTCTTGTGCATCACAGTCTGTTTATATAGCATTAATGATATCTCTTATATATAACAAATACAATATTTTGTTTTCATAGATCATGATGGAACATAGTATATGACTGTGATTTGTTAATTGTTAAGTGAAAATGTTCCTTTCTTACCACATCTGAATGTGTCTATTAGCAAGGGTAGACTGGTGTCACAAAAGCTCCATCTGGGTGTATGAACATTAGCAATGGAAGGAAGCTGGATACAGAAAGAAGGCAGGAGATATGGTGGAATACAGTAGAATCTGAGAGACTTAGTAATAATGGAGCAGATTTTAAAGAACATACTTTAGGCAAGTAAGTGTACAAGTGGTGGTGAAACACTGTTTTAAGACTAATATTAAAAAGACATGTTGGAATTACTTTCCCTGAATTTTCCAATGGACTTTTGTATAAACATGGATCTGAAACCTAGTTTAGCAAAGCACTTAAGCATGTGCTTAAGTTCAGAACTTATGTTATTTAGGTACTGTACTGAACTGACAAAAATATTATGATAATATGAAGAGTTTTCTAAACAAAAGCCAAGTTTGAGAAGGTTTATTAGGAAAAAATATTTTGATGAGTCTGACTGTGCAACCTGTATTCCTCTCTAGTGTGAATGGGGAATTAAGAGGAAAAAATCCTGGCTGATACACTATATAACCAGTTAATTATTTTAATTTATTGAAATCTTATTGTTAAATCAACATTGAAATCAGAAAAAATACAAGTATAAAATATGTTATTCAGTTAAGGAAAATAATGGCCTCAATGTTGGTGGTCATTATGGAAACAGGCTACTTTTTTTCTTTTCAGTAGTTATCACACATAATTAACAGTCTTGCAGATAGACCATAGATTGATCAGGCAATGTCAATTATTGCATAATGGGCAAATATTGCCTGATGAGGAAATCTAGGGCACAGGTATATTTTATTCTCTTCTTCCAGTTGCAGGCAGTGGCACTAGAATGAACAGACAAATCTAGTCTGTTAATACATGACTTCATAGATGGTGTCACCATAACAATTTTGGCTATTTTGACAATGGGGTGGCCTATACAGCACCAGGCTTGCTAGCATCAAATAGGAGACACCTTTCTTAAAGGGAGAAAAGAGTCTTTGCATATGAGATTGCAGGGCTGACTGACAAGGCTTTAACTGAAACACAGGAAATTTCACCTCAACATGAGAAAAAACTTCTTTACAGTGATGGTGATGGAGCCCTGGAACAGAGAGGCTGTGGAGTCTCCTCTTCTAGAGAGTTTCAAACCCCACCTGAATATGCTCCTGTGTTGCCTGCCTTAGGTGATGCTGGAGGGTTAAACTAGATGATCTACAGCAGTCCCTTCCAACACTTACCATTCTATGGTTCTATGATATTTATTTTCATTCCAAGAATATTTCTGGTGCTCCAGGTTGGTGTTTACGCTTATTGGTAGAACATGAACAATGAAAGGTTTCCTGTATACTATAAAACCTCAGTCTCTTCTCTGACACACAAATGTCACCACCATCACCCCCTTGCCTTGTTTCAGAAGAAAGCTGCCAAATGTAGCATAACATAAAATAGACCTTTAGTGATGTGAACTTGGTTGGAAAGACTATTTCAATTATATTTTTCCTGCTGATGCTTACAATTAAAAGCAATGAACACCTTCTGGGAATAATCAGTTTGATGGATTGGGTTTTCAAGGAAGTGTTAACACAGTTGAAAATGAATAGGTAAAATATAAATCTCGGTAAGGAAAATGATAACTTTTACTTCCAGAGCTCTGATTATTGTGATGTAAGTACACATAAAGTCCTGTATTAACAAGAAAGGATTTGTTTTGAAAAGCATATTTTATGCACACAGCTGTGGAATTCATTACATGTTTATCTTGGTTTATTGTAAAACGCCAGGAAAGTGACAGTGCTTCAGGATAAGGTAATAGAGTGTACTTAATAGCCTAGACTCTTGTGTTGAATTAGAGTAGTTCAGCGGCTCTAGAAGATTATATGGTCAGGGAATACAGAGCTAGGGAGTAAAAAATAGTATGTGGCTTCTTCTCTGGAACACCTGAAGTGACTCTTGCTTGGCTTTTCAGAGAGGGAACAAAGTATGGGCATAATATTCACTTAGCATTCATGTAAATAAAAAAATATCCCAGAAGTACAATAGAATCTCTGTGTTGGAAAGACTGACTCAGGATTTAATTCTGACCACAGTCAAAGTGGATGTTTAAGGAGGAGCATCTGAAGCTAAACACTTCTTAGATGCCTTCACATTTTCTTACATGTTCCTCTTTAAAACAATTAAAATCTTTTCTATCTTAAAAATATAGTTCTCATTACCATGCTCAACAGTGTTTTATAATCTCTTATGATAAGTGGCAAAACAATAAGAATCCTGCAGTGAGGTAGCACTGTGGGAGGTTCCTGGAAGAAAAAAATAAATGCCTGATTGCAACTGTAAGGAAAGGATGCTGCTCCCTAGAAACAGGGGGAGCCTTCATAGAATTTGTTTTAACAGGGAAACCTTAAACCTTCTAGAACAGAAAGCAAGAGCTAAGGAAAGGGATAATTTTGTGAAGATCATAAAAATATAGAATGACTCGAGTTGGAAGGGACCTTAAATAGTGCATTGTCTACTTTCCTACAGAAATAATATATAACCTGCATATTAATGCACACCAAATTGCAACCTGATTTATCCATTGCCAGAGTTTTCTTCCTAAAAAGTAGAAAGATGTGTGACACTAGAAAGTCCTCTAAAAAGCACAGAATACTTAAGTTAATTCACATGCTTCTCCAAGGAATAGATAATTACTCAAGCTCACTGCCCAATGGTTAATTTTGGATCTTCAGTACTAAAATATCAAGCCTTACTTATATAACTAAGTTTCTATTACTGCAGCTTCACATAGTTCTTGCTGGACACAAAACTTTACAGATTTCTAGAGTCATAGAATGGTTTGGTTTGGAAGGGACCTTAAAGATCATCTAGTTCCAACCCTTCTGTCATGACAAGGGACACCTCCCACTAGATCAGGTTGCAAAAAAGCCTCATCCAGCCTGGTCTTAAACACTTCCAGGGATGATACATCCACAATTTCTCTGGGCAACCCGTTCCAGTGTCTCACCATCCTCATAATAAAGAACTTCTTCATAATGTCTAATAGCAGTCTAACCTGCTCTACTTTAAAAACATTGCCCCTTGTTCTATCACTACAAACCCTTATAAAAGTCTCTCTCCATCTTTCCTGTAGGCCCCCTTCAGGTACTGGAAGGCTGCTATAAGGTCTCCCCAGTATCTTCTCTTTTCCAGGATGAACAAACCCATCTCCCTCAGCCTGTTCTTGTAGGACAGGTGTTCCATTCCTCTGATCATCTTTGTGTCCCTCCTCTGGATCCCCCCCAACAAATCCATGTTTTTATTGTGTTGGTGTCTTCAGCTTGTGCAGGTGGGGGTTCTCACCAGAACAATGTAGAGGGGCAAAATCACCTCCCTTGTCCTGCTGGCCATGAGCTTTTGATGCAGCCCAGGATATGGTTGGCTTTTTGGGCTGCCAGAGCTTATTGCTGATCATTTTAAGCACTTCATCAAACAGTACTCCCAAGTCCTTCTCTGCAGGGCTGTTCTCAATCCACTTGTCACCCAGCTTGCATTTGTGGTTGGGATTGCACTGCCCCAGAGGTAGTTCCTTGCACTTGGCCTTGTTGAACTTCATGAGGTACTCACAGACCCACTTCTCAAGCCTGTCCAGGTCCCTCTGGATGGCATCCCTTCCCTCCAGTGTGTTGACTGCTCCGTGCAGATTGGCATCCTCTGCAAACTTGCTAATGGTATCCTCCATCCCACTGTCCATGTTGCCAAGAAAAATGTTAAACGGCACCAGTCCTTTTACCAGTGTCTGTGGAACACCACTCATCACTGGTCCTCACTTTGACATTGAGCCCTTAACCACAAGTCTTTGAGTGTGAACATCCAGCCAATTCCTTATCCACCAAGTGGTCCATCCATCAAATCCATGTCTTTCCAATTTAGAGACCAGGATGTCACAAGGGATAGTCTTGAATACTTTGCAGAAATCCAGGTAGATGATGTCAGTTGCTCTTCCCTTATCCACCCGTGCTGTAACTCAATCATAGAATTATTATGGTTGGAAAGGACGTCTCCAACCTTCACCCCAGCATCTCCCTAACCAGGTTTGTCACACATGCATTGGTGAATCTGTATTGGTTGCCACCAATCACCTCTGCATTTTCCATGTGTCCTAGCTAAGCCTTCAGAAGGGTCTTCTCTATGACCTTGCCAGACAGAGGTGAGACTAGCCTGCTGTTCCCCATATCTTCCTTTTCTCCATTTTTAAAAAATGGTTCATCTGCCTCCTCATCCAAGTTGGGTGGTCTATAACAGACACCCAACAGGATATCCATCTTACTCAGCTTCCCCCTCATCCTTACCCATAAGTACTTGACCTTGTTGCCTATCAAGTAATCCAACCAATAAGGATCTCATAAATCAAGAGCAGTCAACTAAATATTTCTCCAGCCAGCACAAATCATCTCTTTAATACCTAAGTTCAATTTGATTTTGACATTTTCAGCGTATATGAAAAATAGAAATTCTCAACAGTGGCTTGTTGTGTTTTTCTCATATACATAGTGAGAGGCTTATACTGTAAGACCACTGGTTTTGAAGATGGTCTTTGTTCTGCAGCTGAAGCAGCACAAGATGTTTCTGATTTGCCAGTACAGGTGTTGATCATTTCCTCTCATACTCCAAAGAACAGATGCTTTCATTTTAAAGAACATGTCTGTAGCACCATAGTCCTCTGGGCATCCCCAGGTGTCCCCACTTAAAACAATTACCTGAAAACCATGGGCATCCCCACCAGCTGTGGAATAATACAGACACTTACGTGATCTTCCCCTGGGAGTCCCAACAAACTTATTGCCATAACACTATGGTAAGTGCAAATGATTCTTTCAGATCATCTTGACTGGAGATAAGGCTCTTACTTATTCTTCCTTGTAATATCGAGAAATAAATGTCGGGTTGTAGTCTCTTAATTTTGCAGCTGCAGCTTATTTTGAGTAGATAGAAGAAACTAACCCTGACAGACTGCTTTGAGTAACCTTGGTTTGTACAGATAAGAGGGACTAACTATGAGCTAAGCGGGAACAGAGAGGAGTCTCCAGAGAGAAGCCAGATCATGCCAGTTCTGCGGTTGCCAGCTCAGCACAGCCTTGCATTCTGAGCCAAAGGTAAAGATACACTGCGAGGAAGACCGTGGGCCTTCCTCCAGAAGACCCCGGCCCACGACCACCAGACAACAGTGCGCAGGCGTCAGTGGGAGGAGACTTATGCTAATGAGTTCCCAGAAATAATTATAAGAACCACACCTATTCCTGGAACTAATTGTACTAACCCCTCCTTTCCAATGAATATGTGTGTTTCTCATGATAAATAATTGCTTGCTTTGAAGTACGGTGCGCAGGTTAGGAGTGATCCCCCTTGCGCCCGGCGCTGTAATAAACACGCCTACTTTATAACCTAGCTCGGGCTGTAGAGTTTGATTCCGCACGTCAGTATGCAGAAAGCAATAGTTAGTAGTGTTCAAAAATGGCCTGGGATTAGTAACAAAAGCAAGCACTGAAGTCTTAACTGTGTTTATGACAATGTTGTTGTCACTACCGTTTTTCTGAAATGCTAATTTACTATGAAGAACCGCTTGCTAGTAATTGGAGAGAGATTTTTGCTAGCAGTTTGAAAGGTGTAGTGCACCATGGAACATTTCTTCTGTTCTGCTTAGGTAACTGCGCATATTGTCAGTATGGTAATTTCTTTTTTTCATAAGAAGCAGCGGTGTCAAGTTGAGTACTCCTCTTTACACAAACTTATAGTATTTATTTCCATATATTTCCTAAAGTTATTCACTTGTTTGCAAAAATAAATTCTACAAGTATCTGAGAAGCAGTGGAGAAATAATTATTTTCTTATATGTGCACTAGATTCTTCCTACTAAACAGAGCTTCTCAGAATGTTTTATGTACAGTCCATTTAAACATATAGTTGCTAGTCTTCTAAATAAGTGATAGCCTTAGATAATTTTCCTTATCTTGCTTTACATGATCTCTTCCTAAGCATAAACTACTTGTCTGCTAAGCAAGGTATGTCAAACACAAGGTACAGAAAAGGAAGACAATTTTTTTGCTATGACAGTTTTCAGGAAGGATATAAAATGCTGTCTGAATGAGAACTTTTTCATGCAATGTTTTTTCAAAGTCTATCTAGGCACAAGCAGTAATTTTAAGAAAGCATACAATAATGTAGAATTTAACTAATAGTTTCTTAGGTCACCTGCCAAAAGATTAAAGAGAATCAGTAAGCAATTACCTATATGATTCTGAAGCCAAAACAGATCTTGCTGTTGTGAGAAAGCAAAACCACAAAAGGAAGTATAGGAAAGGTTTTTACATAAGAAAGCAAATCATGTTTATTTAACTGAAGCAACTTGATTGTTTCAACTTTGAGTTGAAAAAAGTGAAAAAGCAGCTATATGTATATATATATCTGTGTGTGTGTGTGTAAAGTCTATATCACTGAAAGGCACATCAGGGAGAGCAATGACAATCTCCAACGTCAACTTCTTTTGTTTATCAATCAGGACCTCCATCTCCACCTCCTGAAGTTTAACTGTGCTGGTAGCACGCTGTAGCCAGATGTCTAGAAATGCTGGTCAGTGTCATAGTGTCAAATAAAAGCTAGACATATTTCATCTGGGAAAGAAAAAAAAATGAAATAAAATAAAAAATTGCTGGTACACATTCATAAATTTGCACATAAACTGCAGCTCTGTTCAGGAAAATCTGTTGCTTCAGCTAAACTCATAAACACTATACTGGCAAAATCTTTCTATTGGACATGAGTCTTTTTCCAGGATACCTTATACAGGAATGGAAACTACTAAAGCCAACCCATCTCCCAGGAGTTTGAAACTATTGACATGGCTGGCAGTCAGGGCACTGGTGGCCAAAAGCTACTGGGACAGAGAAGGTACACTCAGTATCAAGCCTCAGGGAACAACTCTGGTAGAAAAACATTTTAAAAATTCATACAGATTAGAACAGCAGATATGAGGGAAGAAAAAGGAGTAGGACTGGGGTTAAAAAAGAGCACTGAGTTATGTAAAAAGCCAGAACACAGAAGTGATTGCACAGCCCTATGGTGCAGAAACAGGTATTTTCTACTCTGAAATGTAACTTGCCCATGAGAACAGTTCAGTTACAAAAAATTCACTTGGAGCAACTGTGCAGCCTAGATTAAAACTGAATTCACAGAGGAATTTAGTTTCCATAGCTGTCAGCCCAGTATATTTAATGCTCAGTAACCACTGGAAAAAAATAAATTAAAAGAACTAAAATATTATAATCATCCTGAAGAAAATGGATATTTAAAAGAAAATAGAATACAAAGCCAAGCAGCCTTAAGTGCACACATTTGGCCAATTCACAGAAAAATCAGGTTTAGCCTTTATAAAAAGAGCCATTAGCACAGCTACTTATTAATCTACGAGAACAACTTTTGCAGCTACCTGACAAGAAACTGATCAACAAAATATACTGTAAAAATTGCTTATGATTTTAAGATAGACTATTGAAAAAACAAAATTCTAACTTAATGAATCCTCCCAAATCTAAATCATTCTACTCATGACAGAAATGCATTTCATTGAATAGATCCTCTTTGAAACACTAAGTTCATATATTGTCAAATAAATTGCTTCCTAATTAATCAGTCAGCTTGGGAAAAATAAATTATCCAAGAAATCCTATTACAGGATGCTTGAGTAACAAATTTAATTCCTTTTGTCTACTTATATTCAATAAATATAATAAATGAATGTGCAGATAGGAATGTCCCTGAGAACATGGCCTTTTAAGTGTATATCCAAATATAGAAGTATTCCTCTCAAAAACATGAACCTAAGAAAGAAGGATATTTCTTAAGGGAAGAGAAACATATCTGATGCACGGGGGAAAGCAACACAATTTATCATCTGACCACTGTTTTCTAACCAAAACTAATAAGCCTTTTCAATATCATACTTAAATATGTGCAAAGAAGTACTCAAAAACTGTATTAATAGAAATTGCTTAGCAACTTATTTGAAGTAACAGACAAATACAAGGCAACCACAAATCCTCCACAATTGATTAACGGAAAGAGAACATATTCATTGAATAAAGGATTTGAATCTAATTATTTTCTTGCATCTCCCAGTTCAAGTTTCCATGACAACTTTTTTTTGGTTATGAATAGCAGGTAACAAAGTAGTACCGAAGTATGATTCAGATATACTCCACATTTAATTTGAGTTTATAAAGTGTCTCAGTAAAGAGAATAGAAAATACACACTTAGGACATTTATTTTACAAAGTACATCAGCATATATTGCACAAGACACCACAATAGTGATGTGACACTAATTATTTCAATTTAAACTCCTGACTGATGGCAATAGTGGCAAATACTGAAAAAGCAAAATATGGATTAGTTATGGTTCATCGTTCCAAATCAAGTTTATGTTTACAAAATATTTAATTGCTATAAATGAGGCTAGTCAAATTTATTTCAAATCTGAACAAGTTTTGCTTGCAACTGTAATTATCTCCATATGTCTAATCTTGAAAACTGCAAAGGAGCTAAAACTACTATTAACTTCAAAGTATCAATATGTGCATGACTAGCAGTAAAAAGTAAAACATTCTCATTAAATGACCTGGGTGTTAAATGAAAAGTAAAACGTTTATGGTAAAGTAGCATTTTTGTCCTTGCACTGACTGTGGTGTCATCACAAGGAAACTATTTTAAATACATGTATAATTTGGGGGCCTTTTGCACCTTTGTATCAAAAAAACCCCAAACCTCTGGGGGATGGCAGTATTAAAAGAGATTAAGTTGACAGAGCATGAGTCAAGGAGCTTTGCGATATGAATAAATGAACTGGACTTCTTTTTCAAGATAAATTATTCTTACACAAGCTCTGTTCTCTGAGTTCATCAATTTGTAAACCTCCTAGAATTAATAGGGTAGATTTAGAAGAAAGCATTTGCAATTATCACACAAGAAGTGTTCAGCTTTCCCCAGAGGACACATCTTTGTCTCCTGATGTAGCTCTGCAGACAGGTGCAGAGACACATGAGCTTGCTCAGCACAGCTTCTTAACTCGGACTCAGAGCCATGGTAATGAAGCTATATGATCTGCAGGCCAAAGCTGGCCCACTTCCAGGCAACTTTAAGTGCAATCAGAGCAAATGGATTCAATTTTTTATCTATCCATAAAAACATACTCACGGCCAACATTTCAGCTTCAGGTATTCATTTAGGTTTTCTCCATTTTTAGAAGCTTAGCATAAGATACACCAAGAGTGAGTTTTAGAGATATTATGCACTGTGTACATTTAGGCATCAGCTATGTTAACCCCCAGGAAAAGAGAGCTTTCATCAGAGTTTACTAGCCACATTGGAAAAGACTGGACAAGGTTAGGAGCTTTCAACCTGAACCCTCATGCATTATTTCTATGAAAACGATGCCCATTCTCAACAGGTTAAGGTCAAGAATAAAAGGCACATCTACCAGAGTGCTTTCTAGAGAATCTGCAAGGTGAAGAACACTGGCAGCTCTACCTAGGAAGCCACTCTGTTCATGGCCATGGAGCATCACTCCTTATCTCTCACAGACTGCAATGAGACTTTTCATCCCACTGAGATGCTGAAAACAGAGCACAGAATTTTTTCTGCCCTCTATTTGTCAGTAACTTTCCTCTATGACTAAACTCTCGTATATAGCATTGTTACTTAGCTTTCTTCACAGGGCATCTGTTTTCTATCACCCTGTACTAATGAATATTTACTCACAAAAGATTGTCACCAAGCACTACTTCAAGCTGTTGCAGAGAAATGCTGATTTCAGTTGTTTGCCTGAGGCACTCATTTGACCTCTGCCTTTCATGTACTTGTGAAATAACTCATTTTTAGGCACTGTTAACCAGCTCCTGTTGTTACCTTTTTGCCCTCCTCCTGGAGATGTTAAGACACTAGGCACAAATTCTGTAAATAAAAAAGTAGTTTATTGTCTCGTATTTGTACCACATAAACTCCTTCCCCAATAGTCTATAAACAGGCTTTCTCAGGTGGTGTTTAGAATGGCTGATTTACTGAGTCAATGTCAAAGGTTAGAGATAGATAATATACCAAGTTGGAATGGTTTAGATTTATCTCCAGAAAACACTACAAAAAAACATAGAGCACAATTAAGCCCTAGTATTTTAAAGGCAAGCTCACATGGGTTCTTCTATCATATATATAGTTATATTATCAGTATTTTCACGCCCACACACAAATACATATAAGAAATGCCAGTAAATATTACTAAAAAATACTGAATGAGGTGTTTAATTCCTCACAGTGTCTATACCTTGTCTTTTCACTTCTATACACTATGCATACCATATGTATAAAAACAGAATTAACATGGAAATACAACAGTATTGTATAGGATCTGCAGTTTTTTTATTTCGTCACAACATTTTTTTCTTATGTATGACATATCCAAATTACCGTACTAGAGAGGAAACATAAAGCCATCAATAAATTACATAAGATAGTTTTTCTAAAATAACATGGATTTGATGTTTTACGTCTTTAAAAATTTTACAGTTTTAAGCATACTAATCATTGCAGTTTTAAACTATATTTTCCCTTAAATTTCCAAAGATAGAACAAATACTGTATTAAATTATATTAATAATGGTTTGTGAATAGAAATTGTTTGGGACAAAAAAACCCCTAAACCCTAAATAACTACATATTTTGAGATAGAAAAGGAAACATTTATTTGTCATGCTCTTTTTTTACTCTAATAATTTGTTGTGCTTAGAGGTTTCAAAAGTTGGAATAAATCTCACAGGTTTAATTAATGGGGAACTGTGCATTACCATGACTGAAGTCACCAGATAAATTTTAGTGCATCAGCCTATTTATCAGAAGAATAATGCTGCATTCATATAAACTTATATATAGGTCAGATGGAATGCAGCACGGGGAATTATCTCTAATGAGGCCTTACCTGGAAAATACCTTAGTATTGTAGTGCCATACAAAACATGACAAGTCCAAGATAAAGAATTATAGTCTCTTTTCCACAATGTAATGGTCAATTTATATTTTATTACATTACACATCTTTATATAAAAATAAATAAGTAAATAAAAACAACACACACACAAAAACAAGGGTGTGCTTACAAATATTGAAACTCCTAATATTCATAACCCATCTGTGCCTTCTTTCAGAGCTAAACCTGCTTGCTACCAGTGGCCTTTTCTATCAAGACCATAATGAGATAAACACATGGTGACTAAATTTAAACAAAGGCTTGATTTTGGTGTGTTAGCTTATCTGTACAGCAAAGCACACAAACAACTAAACTTCAGTAATAAATCTTAAGTGCTTGATTAGTTCCATTTTGTCCAAAAGGTTTGGTGAACCATACTGAACTGTAGCAGTGAAGCAGCAAATATTTTCAGCACAACACATAATGAGTGCCTTGATTTGGAAGTTAATTCACAGAATGTATCAAATAGTATTACCCGTAATCACTCCATGATGAATGTCTCTGTGTATGTATGTCTGCAAAAGGAGGTTAGCAAAACTTTACAGAAACAAAGAGTTTATGTTTTCACATGAAGTACAATTCTGGTTGCTGAACACATCAAGGGCCTTGCACAATCATGTTGAACTGTTGTTGCCTACAAGACCATGCATACTAGAAAGTCTTATTTCTGCCAGCTCTTGTCTCCATCTGCTTGCAGTCTCCCAGGGCCAAAGCAATGACACACAGGGACCCTCCACAGTCCTTACTGACACTGCACACCACTCCATGCACACAGGAGCCAACACAGAGCTTTGTGCTACACAGCTCTAGCACACTCATACATTTCTATGCAAAGCTGCACAAGCTGTGTGAGTCATGGGTCCTCTGTTTGCAAGGTAACTATGTTTAGCTGTCCAAAGATGAGAAGGGATAAGTTGCTGTGCAGAGCATGTTCTCTCAGGCTGAGTCACTGCACCTCTCTCTGACTCAGATGGAAGTAACTCTGAAGTTGTTCAGCAACCCTTGCATCAAGCCCAAATCTAGAAAAACAAAGATTGGTTCTGCAGTAATGGACTGAGGAGAGATTTCTCATACACTCAGCAGAAGACATGGTATTTAAACTGGTCAGAAACAAGTGAGGCAACATGGCTGCAAATTTGAGGCAACGAACCTTGGCATCATGACTGCTTGGAGATTCTGCATGAATAGAGGCTGTCTTCAGCATGAGAGCGACAAGGCCTGGCTCTGCACACCTTTCACTTCCTTCCACTCTAGATACAATAAGTCTTATGTTTAAAAAACCAAACCAAAACACTTTGCAAGCTACTTTAAAAATATCTTCAAAGCTGTTGGTATTTGCACAAAGACAAAAAAAGGCTAGAATAGTAATTACTAAGGATTCCACCAGTTATGGTAGAAACTCCCATCACTTCACCAAACTCTTCACCTGCCCGAAGTTGTATCAAGCCCTCTATACCATTCTCAACATCTTCATCACCTGTTAGCATATATAACCAAGAAGGTATTTGGCCCATAAAATTAAGTTCATGTATTTGTGTCGTCTTCCTAGAACAAGGGTCCATTTTTCAAGTTGTGTAGTGTTTCACGTAAAACACAACACGATGGAATTACCTTGCATAAAAAAGCCCATATGTAAGAACATGATTATATCATGCAAAAATATGCTTCAGTTCATGATGAAACATAACAACCTTTTGTGAACCTCTCCCAGATCATTTCAAAGCAAGCACAAAGGTATGACCAAATTTTCAATTCACTTGAACCTATGCACTTAAGTCATCCTCATCTTCTTAATGGTATATATGAACTTTTGTTTAGCATTATAGCACTGGAATACAGATTATTTTCCTTTCTAGTGTAGTATGTTGCTGCCAAGAGTGTCACCTTAATCACAACACTTTTTAAGTGGCTAGTCCTTGCTTTTTGAGTTGAACAAATTGGTCTTTCTGCAGTCCTCACTTGCTGTGGCCTCTTTTTAACACAACTGTTTATCTTTCTAAGATCAGATGATGCTAATAGACAAATGCCTAGATTCTGAGCTGACTTTACGTTTGTATCAATCTGCAGCTTTGCATCTGTGTTTAGTGGAGTTACTCCAGGGGCAAAGTGAGGTAAGTTTGTGAGTATTCCCCTGACTAGTGCTTTCTCTGACAGCTTTTTAACCTGGTCCCAAAATACAGCTATGCTTCTAAAAGCCTCTCCGTTATGGTTTTGGAGAGGAATCCAGAATGGACATTAGGCTGTGCTAGTGTACATGTCTGGCTACGTCTCAGCATCAATGCTTATCAGTTACTGGGGCTCCTGCACACACTCTCTGATTCGTCCATTTCAAGGGCGAGTGAATTATATGATAACCTTTGGGGCTGTATGCAGTGGGCAATGACATACCTGTCCTGCAGTCAGAGGTCTTCCTGGAGGTGATCCAAGCAGGCTTTATATAGGTAGCTACAACTGCAGGAGTGTGGGCTTCTTTACAATCTGTCCCCACAAATCAACAGTTGTGCATCTAGCTTCTGCTGTGCTGCACACTGCTAAAGCTATAATTATTGTCAATGTCTGAATGGCCCAATATAACACTACCTTGCAGGTGTCTCCATAAGTGAAGGTCATACATGCTGCTATGTGTGCAGGAAAGAAGAAAGTCCAGAATTAGACCCAACCTCCCACCCCCTGCAACACTGAAGGATATTCTTGTTTGTTCTGAATATTATTAATTGTTCTAATATTCTCTAATGTTCCCCATGTAGATCTGGCCAGCTCAATACATTAGCAGTCCTGAAGAAAGGTATTTTACATTTTGCATTGGATCAATTTCTGTTTTGAAAAATATTGATTTTCTCATAATCTGAAAGTGTAAGCATTGCAGGCTGTTCTGTGGGTAGTAGAACTAACAAGAAGGCTTTCTCTGGGACTGTGTGCTTTGTTCTCTGCATCCTCAGAAAATGTCCTCACAAGAAAAAGAACATGCAGCTGCTAATAAACAACTGTATGTGTGACTGTTGGCTGGCTACTGGGCTGACAAACCTCCAACAGTTGAGTTGTTTTTCTTAGTGAGAACTTCTTCTTCTACAAACCCACTAGTTTTCATTACATCTGTAAGAATATACTGCATTCAAATATTTTTTTTCTCCCCTGAAATCAGCTGAAAATGTCCAAAAGGGTTTAATAACTATGGGAAGTCCTGGCAGCTAGAAAGTCTGTTCACAAATGTTTAGCTTCCTTAGAAAAACAGGCTAACAAAAACCCAAATGTAATAATAATAAAAAAGGAACTTACAAGGTATTTTTCCTTATGGACCAAAACTGGAAAAGTGATCTGATCTTTCACTTAAGCAAAGGCATAAAATATAGAATTTTTTACTTCCCTTGAGTGGAACAGCTGTAAGTCTTAATTTCTGTCAGGAAAAAGTTCTAAAAAAATATTTGAAATGCAAAATCTCTAATACTTATTATGTTTAAATAAAACATATTATTACCTAGATTTGTGTTAGCCAGTGTCTGTGTTAACTATGTCCGTGTTCCAGCTGTTCAATTGCTCCAGAACATTACCTATTGTCTGCTTCTGGGTTGTAAACACTCCATAGGATACAGGACTATCAACCATCATTTACCACATACTAGGGCACTGCAGAGAGTTTTCAAGCTTTGATGGTCCTTAGAAGTATTACTAGCTTTTACTGTACACTGCTTTTGATGGCTTGTTTTTTTGAGTTATCGAGTGGTAATTTACTATGTCCCCTATAGCCATATGCCAAGGAAGTTCCCTATGAAGAACTACAGTGACAGTTCCTTCTGAGAATCAGACCATCACAGAGTTGAGGTGTATACAGATCTATTCTCTTGGCTACTTAAGTTTCTGTCCATCTGTTGAAGTGGAAAGGTGCCTGCTTGCAGACTAACATATCAGTTTAAATAAAGCAAAAAGAACAATTAAAGGAGAAAAAAACCCAAAGCTTCCAGCTGACGTAATACTTCCAGCACTCATACTTCCACAAGGAATCCCTCCTCAGTCACTGAGATGCCATATGCTTCTTTCACACAAGACCTAATGATGCTTGTGCCAAACTTCAGTAATAGAAGAAAAGAAGACCATGAGTTCACAACTGCCAGGATGACAGACTGTATGTAGCAATGGAAAATTGAGAAGTGTGTGGTGTCCAAACACATCACAAAGAAGCACAACTGCTATCTGTGGCTGGTAAAAGCATTCATCTCTCAAGTGTGTCAACTGTAACAGATATTCAATTTATCTCCACTAACTCCATATTAAAACAATGTAAAATAATTTCTTTAACTTCTGTCTCTTCGGCAGGTGTTTTGGGCATTCTGTATTTATTATTCTTCTGGAACCTTCCTATCAGTATGAAGTAATTTCTGACAACCCCTAATTTAGCATGGGATTTGAAAGGTAAACTGAAGTAATTATTTTTTGCATATGATCATGATAACAAACATTCAGCATGAGACAATTGCCTTTGTGCAGGAAAAGGGAAACCCATTGTTTTCAAAAGGGTTTACAGAAGCTGGCATTCAGCAAACAACTCCATGATGAATGTACAAAAAGGAGACTGAATGTCTTCTGTTTAGATGAGCTGACTCTAAGGTTAACAGGAGGAAAAGTTGGTTAATACTTGGTTATCCTATCCTCCCTGAATCCAGTGCACAGATCTGTAGAGAAACATAAGCCTTTCCTGTAGTCATTTCCTAAGACAAAGTGGAGATTTTAAGTTTGAAGTAAATGTAATTTGGTGCAAAATACTGTATTAAAATGCCATACCTGGTTACCAGTTTAGAGGAAAACTTCCAGAGTAGGTGCATTTATTCTAGATTTTAAGCATTTGAGATTGTTAATACAACTACATGTCAAGTTTGGAAATCTGCAAGCAATTAAATAATAAATTTGAACCTGACAAGGTAACAGAGTCCTCCATTGAGAAGTCTGAGTGAAACAGCAAGTACAGATTGGTAAGTAAAGCTAGCGCTGAATAAACTGGCCAATGTATTCATAGTGAAATAGTGACATCTATGTTTGAAAACTGTTTTCATAAGGATATCAGTGTACTCTGAAAGACTTCCATAAGTGAAAGAATCAGAACTTGGATAAGCAAAGGGGAGATACACAGCGGAATACAGGCTCCAGAGTACTGAGTGTACTACAGTGATAACACATAGCACATGGCTTTGAAGCCCCTCTCACTACCCTACAAAGGAAAAGTATTTCAAAATAAGCACTAGAAAAAAACAAAGAAAAAGTATTTTGAGCAAATACAACCTGTAATGGTCAACAGAAAGGCTATGATAAAAGTCTTAGGCATCCCTTTACAGAGTTTTGGCATTGTTTTTACCCCAGAAAGAAGGCATACCTGCAAGTAGGTGTGGGTATTTGAGGGATCTAGCCGCTTGGTTTGCTTTGCCTGCTATGTAATCAATGTGCATATCTCCATTGCAGCTAGACATGTCCTCAACAGTCCCTGGACACAACTGTCTTCTATAAAATTGACACGTCACCAGTGGCTGTTCTAAGTTAAAGTCACAGGGTATCACAGGTATCACAGGGGGTCAGGGGTTGGAAGGGACCTTGGAGATCTTTGAGTCCAACCCCCCTGCCAGAGCAGGACCAGACAATCCAGCACAGGTCACACAGGAACGCAGCCAGGCGGGGCTTGAAAATCTCCACAGAAGGAGACTCCACAACCTCTCTGGGGAGCCCGTTCCAGTGCTCCCTGACCCTGGCAGTAAAGAAGTTCCTCCTCATGTTAACATGGAACCTCTTGTGCTCCAGCTTACATCCATTCCCCCTTGTCCTGTCACAGGGCACGAGTGAGAAGAGGCTGTTCCTTTCCTCCTGACCCTCAGCCCTCATTTATAAACATTTATCAAATCCCCTCTCAGGCTTCTCTTCTCCAGACTAAAGAGCCCCAGGTGTCTCAGCCTTTCC
>JANIJG010007965.1:27545-57161 GCA_024611175.1 Megaceryle torquata | reverse complement strand
CCCCCAGCACTGTTCTACCCACCATCTTCTACCGTCACTGAGTGTCTTAGGCCTCCCATCTTGGGTTCTGGTGTTCCCCTCCACCCTTAACCCCCTTAACTTCACTCTAACTATCTACCCTTTTTCAGGCCTGTTTCTTTTGGAACCAGCCTGGATGCCTGTGTGAGTGGATGGCAGACAGCACTACAGGGCAGGGGCCTTCAGCCTCAGCACAAATTGTCTGTTCCAGCTCTGGGGAGCTGGGAAGGCTCAGGTCATCAGGTTAGAGAGCTGATGCTGCTTCTCTCCCAGGTGTTTTCTTTTTTTCTTTAGACTCTCCAACTTCATTTAGACCTGTTAATTTGGTTGTAGGAAGAAGATTTGTTGGTCCTGTGTTCATGTGCACATGCTCACAACCGTCAGCCACATCCCTGGGAACAGAAATCCCATCATTAAAAAGTCTTACCCAACCCAAAGCATGACAATGTTTGTGTTCTAAAAAAAACACCTAAATTATTATTTTTTTGGCTCAAAAGGAAAGAGGAGGATGGGAGATTTCTGGTGGTTCCCTGGCTTTGCCATCAAGCAGTTGCAGCTTCTATCATGTATTGATTTTTTTTTTCCTTCTGCTTCCTCCCATTCACACACCATAACACACAGGTGCACACATGCACACACTGTCACTCCACAGCAGCAGGACCTACAGCTCCCTGCCAGCTTCAAGCCAGACAGGTATTTGTTCCTGCAACCACCTGCTCTGCCTCAGACTGACTGACAGCTCTGACAGGGAGGAGACTGACAAAAAGCTCTAATCACTCTATCACTCTGGCCATAAGGGATATTTAATAGCACTTGGTTTCAGATAACACTTAACAGTTACAGTTGTTGACATTTGGCACTGTCTACATTACAACAGCATTGGGGGCTTGGTCACAAGGTTAAAAATCTGTGTCCCCATAACCATGTAAAACCAGGGGCAGTCCAGCTACCCTATGCCATGCAGCCACGGTGCCCTGAAGGGTACTGCTGTGATACCCAGGTGAGCCTGGAGATGCAGCTTGGCTGCTGGGAGCAGCAGCATTACTCCTGTGCTCCCACAGTGTAACCTGGTATTCCCAGAGCACCACGGCTCACAGCAGGTGTGCTGGCCCACCTCTCTCTGAACCATACCCACACACCATGGACAAAACCCTACATGGCCTTGGAGCTGTACTCGGGCCCTTACAGACAGAAATACATTTTCTGGGGTCCAGAAGCTGCATCATTGTGAAATACTAATTCCCCTCATCATCACACTAACTGATTAGATTTACTTATAATATAATCACAGTATTAAATGTTAAAAATTTTTTTTTAAATCTAACCAAAACAGCCTATATTTGTTGATATCAATACATTATTAAATTAAGCAACCGCTTGTACATCATCAGCTGATGTTGTCCCCTACTGTGAAAGTGCAGGGTTTAAAAAAAAAAAAAAAACCACAAAACAAAACAAAAAAATCATTAGACTGAGTTATGCTCCCTGCTATATAGGGTTTGATACCAATCATACCTGAGAGCACAGCTTTAAAAGGGCCTTTGGCAGCAATCAGCAAGTGAGTCTGCTCTGTCACAGGGACTGGTTCAACAGTGGTTCCCACAGGATTCTGTTCACTTGCTTACCACCAAAACAAACAAACAAAAACCTGTAAATTTAAAGAAACTTTAAAATTCAGTGGGTTTAATACCAAACAATTTTCCTTAAGCCTCCTAAACTCTAAAGTCATCACTTTAAAGCATAAAAATATCCCCAAACTGAGCAGTGTGAATTTTAACTCAGATTTGAACTAGTTATCACATCCTTACAGCACAGAGCACTCAAGAGGTGCAGAGGTCCTGGCTTCTCTACTGAACAACAGTCTCACACCACAGATAGAAAAGGTGATGGAACCATCCCATCTTAGATCTCAAAGTTCCATATTCAGAGTTTCCTCCATAGACAAGTTGCTTGCAGTAACCCAACACCTTTTCAGACAGCCAGGCAGGGTGTTTTTTTTGTTTGTTTGTTTGTTTTTTGTTTTTTTTTTTTTAAGCCTGCAAACAAGTTTCAATGTTAGCAACATTTTAAAAAGTTCGTTGTTCATCTTTCAATAAAGGATTTCAGACAGTGCAGCATGATTGACTACACAAACAGGCACCAAATCCCTTTGTGCCCTCTATTTCCTTGTGTACATCTAATATAGGCCCAATAGGGTTCCCCCTTAAATGAACTTTTTTTTTCCCTCCTGCTTTTTTTTTTTTTTTTTCTTTTATAAAACCCAGGAATTTCAAGCCTTGTCTTTGTTTCACCCAAGAACTTCTGAGCCATGTATCCTTGGGTGCTCTCAAACCTCATAGATTTCAATACAGCTGCTGTATTGAAATAGCTACTTTGTAGCTATATTTTCCACCACGTATTAATATCAATTTTTTTGTTGTGTAGAGAAGCCACTTCTATTCTTGATAAGGATTTGATTCCTTGGTAGGTAGTTTCCTGGGAAGCTTCTATCCTCAAATAGAGAATGAAGAATGCATCCCAATGCAAATTTATGAAATAAAAAGCAAACAGGGGAAAAAAAAAAAAAAAAAAAAGAAAAAAAAGAAGATAGATTGTGAACCAACCTCCCAGTCTCTCATACAGCACAAAGACAACACTTCCTCCCACCCCCTTTTCTCTCCCACCTTGCAGGACACAGTATAGAGACAGAGGAGGTGCAGGAGGCTGGGGTCTGAGAAACTGAAATGGGTTGAGGCCCTCACCTTCCAGCTCTTGAGAGCACAGGGAACCAGCCCGTCCTGGGCCATAAAAACCAGGATACCGCACAAGTTTAGAAATCCATCAGTGAACAAGGCTTTACTGACAACTTTTCATACAGTTAAAAAATAAAAATACAGAACAACAGCGGACAGTGTCACATATTAAAAACGAATAAAATGGGCTCTATTTAAATGGTATTAAAATTAATTAGGAACTAAAAATCTTACCACTTTGGTCGAGGTGATTTGAGCCTCCACCAAAATGATCGGCCTTAAAAACAACTGGGTTGTGTGACACACAAAGAAAACATGGGATTTGAAAAGACAGTGTGGGCTAGGCAGTGTCTTTGACTATAACTATCACCATATGTTCTTCTTCTAACTTTCCCAATGTCCTTAGTGCTGACTGGAGGTACTGCTGAGAGAATTCACAAGGAGGGAACGCGTAAAGCATGCCTGTGCTGTCTCTGCCCTTCGCCCCTCCCACGGGCAGGCTGATAACCCCAGCAGCCTGCTTCTGTTTCAAGTAGGAGACCAGATTCCTGAGAAGCCGTCGCTGCAAGCCAGGCTCTACAACAGGGAAGGTCCCCTCGGCCCCTGCCCCTGCCGGGGCGGACTGGGTCGCCAGGAGCACAGCGTAGCCATTGGGGCTGCCTTGTTTGATACGGCGAGTTACTTCATCCAGCTTGGGCTGGTCGAGCCGAAGTCTCTGAGCGATTTTGAGCTGCGTTAACTTCCCGCCGGATGAATGGTCTTTGAGGAGTCCGTTGATGACGCCGAGGTCTCCCTCCAGGATGTGCATAGAGGTGGGGAAGCAGCTGTTTTTAAGCACAAGAAGCCCGTTCCAAGCAAGTTGCAGTGTCTGAGCATATTCTGATAAATTCTTTAGCTTTTTGGTCTCAGATTTTGGCTCCTCATGAGTTTTTGATTCTGATTCACCAGTTCGATGATTGCGTTCGCTGTCCCTTTTTTTAGGCTGGGGAGCATCGGATGCCTCACGATGGGGTTTCTCCTCAGTCGCATGACGATTGTTCTGAAGGGAGTTACTCTGCTCTTTCTCAGCTGCAGATTCTGTAGTGTGATTCTCCTTGCGAGCCCTTTCTGGGCTGCGGTCTAAAGCTGGCCCACTGGCCTTTGTCCTGCTTCTGTCCTCATAAGGCGAGTGAGTAGTCCTCCCGCGGTCACTGGAAAGACTCCGGCGTTTCCGCCTCTCTTCCCATGGTTTGGGCACGCTGCGGTCGCTGTCACTGCCCCAGCGCTCTCCACTCCGGCTACGCACTGATCGGCTGTAGCTTTCCAGGTTGTTTCTGCGTTCAGCGTTTTTGGCAGGGCTGGCCCAGTCTGCCTCTACAAAGCTCCTGTCTCTGTCCGAGTACAGGAGATGTGGAGGAGTCCTATCACGCACCCTCAAGTCTTGCTCTAGGCTTCTGTGTCTGCTGTACCCGTCAGCCAGCAGTTCATAGTGCATGGGGAGTGGTGCAGGCTGGTACTGCTGTGGGTATCTTGTCTCTTCGGCTTTGGCAAAATCCACTCGGAGTCTCCTCTCCGGTCCACCCAAGGGGAAGCCCCTCATCTGCGCACAGGCAGCCTGGGCAGCATCCAAGCTTTCGTACTGGATATAAGCGAAGCTGTCTCCTTTCACGTAGTCAATAGTCCTGATGCTGCCAAAGCGATCGAACTCCCTTGCCAGGGCAGCCAAGGAAGTACTTGGACCAAGACCACCCACCCACAGCCTGGTAGTCGGGTTGGCTTTCCCATAGCCAATTTTGATAGGGTTCCTGCCGACAACGCGGCCCGACATGGCAACCTTGGCCCGATGCGCCATGTCCAAGTTTTGGAACTTGAGGAAAGCATAAGCACCACCTTGGCCCCGGGCTGGGCGCTTGATCACCACTTCTTCAATGATGCCATATTTCTCAAAGGCACGTCTCAGTTCCACCTCTGAGACGTTGTGGTCCAAGTTGCCAATGAAGAGGTTGCGGGTTGCTCTCTGATCGTCCTCTGGCATCAGGTCTTCCTCAGCCACAATGGGGTAACTGTAAGGGCGGCCACGCTCATCATAGAGCCCATAGTAATCCAGGGCCCTCTCCCGCTCCCGGGAGAGCCCAATGGCGGCTGCTTCCAAAGCAAAGGCGGCAGCTGCAGCATGAGCATGCCTGGGCCGCGGCTCCCGCAGCAAGGGGCTGGTGACAGGAGAGAGAGATCTCTGCTTGTACTGGTAGGTGCTGTGGATAGGTGGCAGGTAGCCGAGCGGCTCTGGAGAGGGAGCGGGGGGTGGCGTGCGACTCCTCCGTCCCCCGCGCAGATATACCGGCTCCACCTTGAGGGGCCGATCGTAGAGGAGCAGCTGCCGAGCTCGGGCGTGCCGGCGGGCGTCGCGGGCGTCCCCAGGGTGTCGGAAGTTGACGTAGGCAACGCGGCCGAGCTCGGGCGTGTGGGAGAGTTTGACACTGATGTCCCCGGCACCCCCCCCCGCGAAACGCTGGAAGAGGCGGAACAGGCCGTCCTCCAGCAGCTGGTCGGGCAGGGCCGCGCTCAGCCCGCTCACCAGCAGCGTCTTGTACTCACAGGAGCCGGGCGGCTCCCCGGCCAGGCCCGCCGAGCCCCCGAGCGGCGCCAGCAGCAGCGAGGGCGCGGCGCCCGGCGGCGGCCCGGCCAGCAGCAGCGAAGGGGCCACCACGGCGCCCGGTAGGGCCTTGGCCTTCGGCACGCCGAGCGCCCGGGACGACGACGACGAGGAGGATGAGGGAGCGGCCTGGCTGCCGCCGCGGGCGCCCGAGGCCGAGCCGCTCCCCGCCGGGCGGTGGTTCGAATCTCCGCTGCCGCCGCCGCCGCCGCCGCCTCCGGCGCGCTCATCGCCGCGGTGGCTACGGGAGCTGGAGCCGCCTCCGCCGCTGCTGCCGCCGCTGGTGGTGCCGCCGCCTCCGCCGCTGCTGCCGCCGCCACCGGGCGTGGACTTGTCCCGGCTGCTGCGAGAGGCGCCCGAGCTCCGGTGCGGGCCGCGCCGGCTGCTGCTCTCGCGCTCGCGCTCACGGGGCCGCTTGGCTACAGCGGCGCGCCCTCCCCCAGCCCCCGGCGGGCTGGAGTCTCGTTCGCTGCCCCGCTTCATGGCGCCGGGGCCCGCGGCTCAGGAGACGCCTCCGGCGGCCGCCGCCATCTTGGACAAAAGGGAACGAAGGCGGCTCCGGCCGCCGAGCCGCGCGGGCTCTACGTCATCGCTCCGCGTCCCGCCGCATGGCGGCGTCAGAGGGCGCGATAGCGCCGCACGGCGACATGACGCCAAAGGGCGCCTGCCGCCGCCGGGGCACACGTGACGGCGAGCGACCAATCGCCAAGAGCGGACGGAGGCGCCCGCCCGGCAAAATCCCGCCCCCTCGGTCCGCCGAGGGGCCGGGCGCGCGCCGCCGCTCCCGCCGTAGAAGCGCGAAGCTGGAGCAGTAGGAGGGCGCGCGGGGGGGGGGGGGGGGGGGGGCGGGGGGGGGGGGGGGGGGGGGGGGGGGGGGGGGGGGGGGGGGTGAAAGGCAGTGAGATTTGGGTGACGCAGGGGGCTGGGGTGTCCCGCAATGACACCACACGTCACGCGTCCACCCAGTAAAGACCGTTGTACTTTAATGAACGTCCCGTATACAGCGCGCGTCGCCGCCAGGGGCGCGCTCCCGAAGGCCCGGCCACCGCCCCTTAGAGATCGGCGCGGGCGCCGGCAGCCCGCGGGGCGTACTTGGGCATCAGTTCGTGGATCCGGCGGATGAAGTCGGACTTCTCGGCGCAGCCCTTGCACGCCTCGCCCCAGTCATCTAGGATCCGCCGCAGCTCCTTGACGCGCAGCTTGCGCAGGTCGGCGGTGCTCAGGTCGATCTGCTTGTCTGCGGGGAGAGCAGAGGCGCGCTCAGCGCAGGGGGGACGGGCCGCCGCCGCCACCTCCGCTCCGGAGAGTCACCCTCCCTCCTTCTCCTCCTCCGCCCCGTTTGCGTGCCGAGATGGTGAGGAGCCCGGCGCCGAGAGGTCCGACGGCTGCTACTGTGGAGAGCGGTGCGGGAGGCGAGGAAGCCAAAATGCCAGAGGTTCCACAATGCCGGGCTCCAGGGGGTTGCAGGCACGTCAAAATTAGGATTTTGTACAGATTTTTAACACTAGAAGTCGTTATTAGAAGCCAGAAAGTTTGGTTGCAGCTTAGATGTAGGAGTTCCACAATAGCCCTGAAAGCCCCTTTATTAAGATGAGCAGCAATGCTATAAATTCTCTCTTCCACTGGATAAATAAAAGGCAGCAGAGTGATTTCAGAGGAAAGATAAGTGAGTTAACAACAAAAAGCTTTTTAGGAAGCAACAGGACACTGGTACAAGACACGGGATGTATGAAGACCCTCAATCCAAGGGGTGTCTCTGGGGAATGAATGTAAGGGCAGAGACAGAGGCAAGCAGTCAGGAGGCATTTCTATTACCATTCTTCATCATATTCTTTTCAGGAAGATCATGTTATCCAGGAATGCAGGAGCTCACGGAAAGTGTAAGAGACAGAGTGCGGAACGCCAGAGGAGGTGAGGAAGAAGTGCTCATCAGCCCGCTGCTGGCAAACACACGAGCAGCAAGGACTACAGAGCTCAGCTACCCTGTGTACAGGAGATATTGCCCCAGGCCCCACCTGGATGCTCCCCAGGCCCAGCCTCACTGAACGTTCTCCTAAACACGATGCTCCAAATAGCAGTTTGGCTGCACTAGTGCTGATAGGCCCAGGAGCGACTTAATGCCAAGGCACATCAGTGGCTCTGCAGAAGCTCACAAGAGTTAGTAGGCAACAGTCTTACCTGAACATCTCTGTAAAATTCTCTAGGATGTTCATGGAGAGCAGCACCGGTTGTGCAACCTAATGAGGCTAACAATCTTGCTACACATCCCAGGACTGAGTAGTTTTCACACACTGTTTTACCCCAAATGACCCATGCTCATGCTTTTCTGTGGCACTTCCCCTTACGCTGGAAACTCACCATATTTTAGTTCACAGATCTGACTGTCTTTCTTCTTTAGTTTCTCACAGATCTTTTCCACAGGGATGTGATGACTCATGGGCTTTGATACCTCATTAATGATTTTGGTGGCTGCATCACTTGTGGCCCCAACGTAATAGCACTAGAGGGAAGAACAGAATGAGGTGGCAAGGCACAGAAAAATGCTTCTAAATGGAGTTTTCTATCCCTTGCTTGGTTTTGCAGTTAGGTGTTTACTGTTACAGAACTTCTTCCAAGCAACTGCTATAGATGGACAGAAGGAAGTCTAACTCTGAGCCCAGGGGAATGAGCAAATGTTTCCCCTCACACTGCTTTTTTTTTTTTTTTTTTAAAGCAGTTGTTTAGTTTCTCAATTAAAAAAAAAAAAAAAGGATTAAACTAAAGTCTTCATTCAAAGAGAAAGACTTTCTGAATTCAGCATTCCCCTCTGCATTTCTGATGGTGCCTTTTAAGAGAGATGAGGGCCTTTTCCCCGGGGCTCTTCATTTGGGGATTAGCTTTCTCTTTATAGTTAAGGCAATTTGGTTTTCCTTTATTTAGTTTTCAGCTAAACAGGCAAAAACTGTAAATATTTTAAGAGCTTATACAGCACCCCCCATGCAGTTTAAAGGACAGTAAATCCTAAAAGCAAATAAAAGCTTAGTAATCCCCAACACTTCAGTAACTGGGAGAAACAAGGTCAGCCAGTGAGATGTGTGTTGACAGACTGGGTTTTCATGTAAACTTTTTTTTTTTGTGAAGACGCTGAACTCCTCAAGTACTCTCTTATAAAAAAATACAGGACCACGTGTGGCCACAGAGCCAGGAAGAACAGGCCCTGAGAAGCTGCATCAAACTCAGGAGCACTATTTTCCCCTCATTTGCCAAGTATTCTACAACTTGGTCCCTCTCAAGAGACAAGTACCACTGACTACCACTACTCACCAGGCGGTTCTCTTTGCCTTTTGCTTCCTTGCAGGATTTCAAGAGCTCCTTCTCAATACTAGCAGGTGTGAACTCAGCATCGTTGTCCTTTAGACTCTGGTAGAACCTTCCCAGGAATGTGACACACACTGGAAGGGAAGATGGATGGAGTTATCCACCACTGCAGTAATCTCATGGCAGCTGTTAAGAGGGCACTTGTAGGGAAACAAAATGGGGGTTTTGAGAACAGAACTTCTAGAAGCTGCACTAGCAGTTGGTGACTTCACACAGAGCACATGTGAATCAGCAATGTGCCCCAGTAGTTTTGGTGGTTTTTTGACACTCTGAGAAACCAGATCCATGGAAGCATACAGTGGCTTTTGTATACTGTCCTGAGTGAGCGACGGGATTCAGCTGAGGAATACAGCACACAACAGTGCCTGTGCAAAAATAGAAACTTAATTTTGTGTCTTACTCTTGCTCCTTTGGGAAGCAACTTGTCAGACCACAGGCTTCAAAACCCATTCTGATTGAAGAACCAACTCTCTCTACAGAATCCTGTTACAGACTCCACGTGTGCTGGTTTTAGTAGATTTATCACCAATTATCATGCTAGTTCAGTTCGTACTTATTTCCAAGAGAAAAAGAAATTGTGTGATCACAGACTACATCCACTTTGTGTTTCACCTCTCTTCACTCACACCGGCTTCTGAATTGGTTTCTGACTGAAAGAGGGAAGTCTTAAAGACAATGAAACTCCCACAAGTGCACCAGCAGTTAAGAGGAAAGATCCAGGTTCCTGCCAGTAGGAAGGGCATTTACAACTTATCGTTATGCTTCCCCTTTGGCAGCAGTCACTCCATCTGCACTCCAAACTAGGCACAGCTTCCTGTCACTGGGAAGCAGGGCAGACAGCTATGGGTACCACTGCACACAGGAGCTGTGCAACAGGGTGACTCAAAGAGACACTGTGAGAGTTCAATTTTGCTCATTCTGCTGCTCACACATCTCACCTGTGAACACTGGCATCACCTGGACCAAAAGCTCTGCAGCCCCACCAATTCCTGTTGCAGGACCTGTGGATTCTCCTGACTTCCAGGTGTGAGACAAGTGCCGGGAAAGGCACAAGTTACAGCTTTTATGTGTTTTGTTTTGTGTTTATTTTCCCCCCACACCAATAGGCAAGTATTATGGTCATTAGCAACTTGTATTGAACTCTGAACACAAGCCAATACGTGGGAAATGGGCAAATGCAAGAAACTGAGTATGACCATCAGAAAGCCAAGTGGAAACATACTCTTATTAAAACTCGAATTATAAGATGGGCCATTTAGGAGAATGTTTTTTGTATGCGTACAACACTATCATTTACCTCACATCAGTCTGTCCCCAGTCACAGACACACACTGATGTCCACTGTTTGAAAGCGAAAACCTTTGGAAAGAATAAAGAAGCTGCAGGCAGTAGTACCAATGGCTACAGCACAGCAGACACAAGTTTCCAACAGTGCTGGCAAGGCAGCCAAAAGTTTGTGCTCATCTGAATATTTGTTTGAACCATCTGAACACTGCTGGCTTTGCACACTAGAGAGAGGACACCCAATACTCCATCGGTCGGTGGACAAAGCCTAAGTAAACTTAATGCTGTCAGGAGAAAGGGAGGAGTCCAGGTGAGTAACTGCGCTTGCTTTCTCCAGCTCCGATCGCCCTCACCCGGCATGGGGGGCAGGAGGAACAGGGCAGGGGGGCAGGAGGGAGGCAGGGAACACACTCCCCCGGGCCCCGGCTCGCACACGCCGAGCTGACAGTCAGGACTGAAATGGAGACGATCCGGTCTCCAGGTCTTGGCGCCGTCCAGTCCTGTAGGAGCTCTGCGCTACAGCTAACCCGATGGAGAAGACACCGGGAACTCTTCGACAGGGCTACCCCACGGAAGGGCGGTCCCTCCCAGTCCCAGCCCCAGCCCAGGGGAGAGGAGCGCTGCCCCGCCCTGCCCCGCCTGGGGACCGTGCTGCTGCCTCGCGGGCCGGCAGCTTCCCGAGCCGCTCAGCCGCTGTCGGGACCAGGCCACCCCCGAACAGCGCTCCCGGCCCGCTGGCACTTGGGCCGACTTCGGAGACTCTTCCTGCCCCAGGAGGAACCGCTCTCGCCGGCTCGGTCCCAGCTCCGGCGGTGCAGGGCTGTCACTGCCCTCCCTCGGCGGGGTGGGAGGGTGGCGACCGGAACCCAATCCCGAGGTCCGCCGTGGAGCTGCTCCGCGTCCCGGTCCTTCACACCAGCGGGCGGGCCGGGCTGCGGGAGACGGCAGCAAGCAGCCTCACCTCAGCTCACCCCGCCGGGCCCAGGGCCCAGGGCCCAGCCCCCGCCTCCGGCCCAACCCCACTCACCCTCGCACTCCCCGTCGCGCAGGGCCCGGCTGCCGTCTGGCAGCAGGAGCAGGGCCAGAGCCGCCCAGAGCCCGTGGGCAGCCCGCATCCCGCCTCGCTCGGCAGCCCGCGCGCACTGCGCCCGCCGTACCGGCACCGCCGCCCCCGCGCCGGCTCCCCCGCCGCTGCCGCCCCATTGGTCCGCTACCCTCCCGGCTTCCACGCTTCCCCCTCCCATTGGCCGCACTGCAGGCTCCACGGGAGAGCTGGCGGTCGCTAATTGGGGGAGGCGGTGGATAGCCGGCGCGCGGCGCCTTTCCCCGCCTCCCTTAGCCGCCATTTTTGTTAAGGGAAAAAAAAAAAAACCTCCTCGTGCGCCTCCTCACGGCTGCTGGCGGGCGCCATCTTCTAAAGGGGCAGATTCTCACACCTGTGATCGGGCTGCGCTAAGAGGCGTGGCGGGGCCGGTTCGGGCTTTGTTCTCGGTCAGTACCTGTCTCAGGGCCGGGCTGAGCGGCACGCTCGGGTTACTTCTGCCCGGGGCAGGCGCCGGGAGTTGGTGGGCAGTGCAGGGTGTTCCTTCGTCCGCTGCCTGTGGGAGTGCGGTCATGTGTCCTGCGTGAGGTGAGGCTCAGGAGACTGCCCGAGGCCCTTGAGTAGCGCGGGGTTTGGTACCCATGAGAACGACAGGTTGCCAGGGTTCTGCTCTTCTGGGTTCCCGTGGGCCGAAGGTGTGTGGCATGAGGGCGGACGAGGGAGCTTGTCAGGGTAGGTGAGGAGTCACCCGGGTGGGCGGCCATTGGGGTGGGGACAGCCTTAATATCTACGTGGTTATATTCATACACCCTTTGAGGTATAAGGTTTGAATTCTTTGAGGTGGGACAGCTGAAAGGTGAAAACAACTGCCTGCGTGCAGCTTGTTTTGGGCTTCTTGAGTAGTTGCTTTTGTAGAGTCAAGGAAACAAAGTGATTTTTTTTTTTAACAGTCATTTTTGCTCTGAAAGCCCTTGCAGGATGTCCTGCTAACAACCTTGAGTGATCCTTGACCCCGTGAGCTTATCACTTTGAAGTGATAAGTTTGAAGTCATACACCAGGTGGGGGAGCAGAACACAGCTCCTTGTCTTGAGGGGTTACATGTTTAATTTCATGTGTCCTGGGATATCATTTTAGTGTAATAAGGTAGAGGCAAAATCGTACAGCCCTGTGTGACAGCAAGGGAGCACATATCTTAGCTTGGTGGGTTCTCTTGTGGGAAGACTAATGAGGCAGTCTTAATTCTGACTGCCCCAAGCAAAGCCACAGTAAGAGCTGGGATGAATTTTCCAGTGTATTGGTCTGAATTGTCTTTTAGGTCATCAGCTGCAAATTGTAGACCTGATGAGGGGAGACAGGCAGGAGGAGGACCAGTGACCTGGTTCAGCAAAGTTCATGAAGCAGGTGAGTAGTAATTAGGATGCTGTATCTTGCCAGTGTGGCTACATCACACATGTTTATCAGAAGAGGTGGCTTTTCACCTTTCTAGATCTTACCTCTCAAAATGTGTTCATATCTTTTTAAATCAGTCCATAATGATTTCCAGAATTACTCAATATCATTGTACTTTAGAAAGATTATTCTTTTCTGTTTTTATGCTGATTGCCCATTAAAATTACATAGTCGTGCAGAGAAGTGGTTACATAAACTACACTTGTTTCTTATCACAATAGTGGCCAAAAGAGCTGCACGATGAAGTGGCTTATTCATTACTTCAGAGTAGGGCTTAAATTCAGAGTTAAGAGAATTTAGGAGCTTCACAATAAGGAGAAAGCTGAACTATCAAAGGAGTGCAATTATGAAGCAGTAGGAATTATATATGTTTTTATAGAACAGACTGGCTCTGAATTGGGGAATAAACCTCTGTGTATGTTTCAGTATGGGATCCTCAAATAGCTCTGAGGAAGCGCAAAGAAGCCTTTTGATTTCTTTTTCTTATTTATAGTTTATTTTTCAGTGTTCCAGCAGTTAAGAATGATTGCCTTCATTTTACTTCCTGCTTCCTTTTTGATCCATGGTGATGTTTTGGGGGTTCTAGTCATTCCACCACTACTGTGTCTCTGGAGCATTAGGTTTTTGTCATGTCTGAAACCTGGGTGATGGTCCTTAGTGGGGTTGGGACATTCTGACTGTTACCAGTCTAAGTTGGCTGGGTGTTGAAAAAGGAAAAAGACACACCCCCACCACCCTTCTTATTCTTTCTTAAATGTACTCCTTAATTTCCACATGTTTAAGTATTAAGTGGTCATATTCAGAAAACTGGCTGCACCTCGGAGATCTTCTGCAGCATCATGTACTTTGTTTGAGTTGCATCAATCTTCATGGCCCCTAGCGTCCCATCTTTTCAAGGTGATTGGGCTGAGGATTTAGTTCTGGATGCAAAGGTTGGTTGTTTTTATTGTTTAAAGGCCCCATAGTTGTTAAGGAGGCTTTAGCTCCTGTTTTACTGTCATTCTAATGTTTGAGTTAAAACTGAGCTGCAGGAGGATATTCTTCAGTTAATTTCCGTTTAGGAATAAAGAGGAATCTGGTAAGAGCAAGGAGAGAGATGGGATCTCATATGTTAGTAGTTGAGATAGACAAAATGTGGGTGTAGTTTTACATTGTTCTTAGGAGGATGATGCAGAGGGTGTAGGAGCCAGTTCTTGACAATCCTTTTCAGTCATATGTAATGTGTGGTTTCCTTATCTAATTTGTGTCATTCTTTCATAAGCCTCCTTCGGCAGTTTGTAACAGAGGTTGTTTCTAACCAGGCAATTTCTATAGCCAAAAATGCTGTACTTGGGGAACAAAAGAAAGAAAAAAAAAAAAAAAAAGTGAAGACGAACCAGGTAGCTGTAACTGTTTGGTGTTGTGCTGGAGGCTCCTGTACTGTATGGTTTAGGTGGGCTGATAGTACTAAGGGAAGATGTGAGCTGGGTAAGGCTTATAGGGGAGCTGGAGTATGCTCAACTTTTAAATAGCGGTCTGATAAGAAGAGGTAAGAAAATGATAGAATGGTTTGGGTTGGAAAGGACCTTAAAGATCATTTTAACCCCTGCCTTGGGCAGGAACACCTTCCACTAGAGCAGGTTGCTCAAAGCCTCATCCAGCCTGGCCTTGAATGCTTCCAGGATGGGTTATCCACAACTTCTCTGGGCAAACCTGTTCCAGTGTCTTGCAACCCTCACAGTAAGTAATTTCTTCCTAATGTATAATCTAAATCTGCCCTCTTTGTTTGAAACCATTACCTCTTGTCCTATCATTACACCCACTGATAAAGAGCCCCTCCTCAGCTTTCCCTTAGGTGCCCTTTAAGTACTTGAAGGCTGCTGTAAGGTTTCCCTGGAGCCTTCTCTTCTCTGGGCTTGTCAAACCAATCACTACAGGCTATCAGGGTAATGGTGTCTTGTTTGGAGTGAGCAGGAGAGTTAATTGGGCTTGATAGATCCATGGGGATTAGAGTGGTTGGTGTTGGGAGATTTATGTACATGGCAGAAGCTGTGTGTTCAGGGTGAGGCTGCTGTATGGGCTGAACCTTCACTGGCTCTGGGCTGAGAACACAAAGCTCTGTACAGCAAAAGGGATTAGTCTGTGAGGACAATGATGTGCGTTCTGTCAGGGTAGAGGTGAAACTAGGTTAGTTTGGTGGAAAAATGTAATGCAGTAAGTACTGCTATGAATGAATCCTGAATAGAAGCTGAAGTGTAGTAGAACTACTATTCAAAATTTGGTTTTAATTTTTTGTGGGATCGATAGTAAAGCCTGTGAAAAGGGAGAAGCGGTATGTGAATTGTGGCATAATAGTGAAGACCTGTAGCTAACACCTCTTGGCAGTGGACTGTAATATAGTGTGTGTTTACGCGTGTGTCCATATCTGTGGGGGTAAGAGTGTACAAATAAAGATGTATCTGCGCAGAGGTGTGGAAAGGTGAATGTTTATTTGCTATGGTATATTGTAGGCTGTTCTCTTATCAGCTCTATAATGCAATTCATATTGAGCCTCTCAAATCATATATTGAAGCTATACAGAAGTTTTATTTAGGTAAGGAGAGGTATCTGAATGTGGTATTCATAATTGTTTGACTAGTGTTGCCTTAGCTTAAATAGAGTACTGGACGTGCACTGAAGAAAAGGTTCTGTTGGTTTTAGCAGAAACTAGAAGAGTTTGTAACTTTTGTTTAAAACTGAGGGCTTCACATCTCTTTTGTTGTGCCAAATGCAGTGTTTATTTCCTATGCTACACTTTAGCTAAGCCACATTTTGGCATTTTAGATGTGGTTTGAAGTAGCTTAACACTTTCTCTCTTCTCACTATCTGTATGCAGTATGTACTTAATGGAAAGGGTGGCATGGCAGTCTATGTACATCCCATGGCCAGCTTCAGTTAGACTTGTTAACATATTACTGCTAAGTGTTCTTTTGGGACAGTTTCATTTTTTTTTTTTGTTGGTTCATCAGACAGGATGGGAGAAATGGGTTACTTTTTCTGTCTTCTCCATCTTGACCTGGTTTATTAGTGGCAATGGAAGAAAATGCATATTCTTGAGATTACTCCTGTGATGCAGTCATTGTAAGTCTTTTCATTCCCAAATCCTGTGTTCCTAGATGTCTTAATTACTATTCTTTCACACCTATTCTATTGAAGTATTTTATAATTAAATACTTGAGAAATTAAATCAGTGCCAAAATGTCTTGCTAATGCAATAAAAAAAGTGGTGTTGCTCGCCAAGAAGCAGTGAGATATGCATTGGAGAACTGATCATGGACTCAGTTGATGTCTGAAATTATTGCCTCAGAACTGTGTATCAGGCTCTTGCATGTGTCCTGTAAATCTACCCAACTTACCAGACTATGGCTGGTGGATATGGCTGATCCTTGCTTTAAGAAGCTGATGCTAAGTAACATAATGCACCATCCCAGCTAAGAGAGTAACATGGAAGCTCCTCCCTCACCACACATAATAGTCACAAGGTCCTTTTAGTTGCCCCCCATTTTCCTCATTCGCACCAAAGTAGGAAGCGATGGCTGTCTCAACATACCTTGTGAAAGTTTGGAGAAGCTTGAGGATAACCCTGATTGGGGGACAGCAATGAACACACAGCTGTACCATTTTAATATCAGGTATTAATCTTTAATTTCACATCACAGCAGTCGAGTGAATGGGTAGGGAAAGAAACCCCAAACAAACAGTAGATATTTACATCTAAAATTCACACCACTTATTTGTTGGTTCTGGAAACATGCTATCACAATATATACAATGAAGTACCTTTAGGACACTTGTACAAATTATTTTTTTTTCCTTTTAAATTTGATTTCCATTATAGATAAGATAGCTGTTTTCATTTTATTTTAAACATGAATACACAAAAGAGAAGTGGTTAGAAGTTTTTGCCTTTTTTAAATAAGCACAGAATGCCAGAGGTTAAAAACACATTTACAGGGCAGAATACCAGTCAGACATCACAATCTATACATTTTTTGCTCAATTTCCTGTACAAATACACAGCATTCAAATGGGGGTATTTACAAAGAAGCATGATCAGAGGAATTTTAAGTATCACATAATTTGTTTCCCAAAGGCTCTTGTTCTCTCCAGCCTCCCCCGTTTTGGATGATTCTCCCACAGAAGGGATATGCAATATCCCTTACCTTAAAAAGGGTAAGCAAGCTAAAAAAATAAACAGAGGAGAAGAATCTTAGTCTTGCACACAGTAATAAAACAAACCCAACAAGTGGAAAAAAAACAAATCGTAGGATTCAGAGAAATTGTTTTAATTGCTTTTCTTCTACTATAGTTCTTTCTCTCTTTTTTTTTTTTTTTTTTTTCATGTGGGGCCAGCAGGTACACTGATGGGAGAGATTTGTAGCAGAATTACACCAGTTTTCTCAGGAATGCACATGCTATTTTGTTAAGCAAAGAAAACCCAATGAAGGCAAGTACTTATTAAATTTGAATTAGACTTAAGTATAGAATGACAAGGTCCTATTCGAAACATCATGTTGCTGTGGTTTATACAAGGAATCTTCAAATCCTTCTGGGCAAGTACAACAGCTGCTGTTGCTTCTACCTACTCCAGGACTGAACTTAATGTTGGAGTTGTACTATGCTATAAGACACCTCAAGCTACAGACAAGTGTTAGTTCTGAGAAGTATTAGTTCTGACATTCACAAAATCTTAATATATTGGTTTTTTTATCTTCTGCCCCCTTTAAGGCAAGCACTGAAAAGGGAGACAGAATACATGGTAGAGATCAGAACAGTAACAGAAACTGAACTCCAGAGCAGCTTAAATTTGGTGAATTCAGCAATTTATTCTGTCCTCTGTGTGGACCTGCCATAAACTAGGTATTTGCATGCATCCTCTGATAGCTCTTCAAACCCTTACAAATACACAGTAATATCATTCACTGCTGTTGTACAGAGTCTCTAATCAGAGCAGGATGATACATTTCGAGAGACTGATCAGAGCTTTAGTGGGCAAGTTTTCCAGCTGATTGTGTTAGTTGCATTCTTGGCTTTGCTAGGTTTTATTTGCAAGACCTGCTGGGGGTTGGGTTTTTTTGCTACAAGGAGTTTACTACTTTTAATCTTCCTGCCAAAAAGAAAACCAAACCCAAAAATGGGCAGGGGAGATGGACTTGAATACACTCGGGTGTCTCAAAAACTTCACTTGAAGAGTCTCAGGTTGGAGAATAGCATATGTGAAAATACTTCACTCATTTCTAAGGAATTACCTTGACTTACCTTTACCAAAACACCATTTGGAGTTGAGTTTTCATACGTGTGTTCTATACCACAGATCCAGCTTGGTTCATTAACAGTTAAGACTATCCTAGCACTGGAAAACTCTCCTTCCTGCTTGAGATGAAACATCACTATAGGCAAGGTTTTATTACCATTCTCTTCATTGTGAAGGATATAATGATTACAAGCAGCCTGTGTTATTAACAAAATAGAGGAAGCAAGAGAGACTTTGTTCCAGCCAAATAGGCCATTTAAGAAACAAATCCATAAATTAGTAGTTTTGCATGGGCTAGAGCTTGAGGGGAAAAAAAAAAAAAATCCTCCTATAACCCCCTTCATATGACCGCTGAGTCCAGACTTTGCACAGACAGACCATCTTTAGGAGAGTTCAGAAGCAATGTACTCTGCCCAGTCACTGTATTTAGAGGTAGTGATAAAGGTGACCTGTAAAAGATTTGTAATATCCTTTTTTGCTGCTTTATGCTGTTTGTAGCATGAGAAATGGGGTGTTTAGGGCAAGAATTCAGTATGAAAGTTGAGTGCTATTCCTGTTTCTAACACTAATTTACATGGTGGAGGTAAGTCTCTTGTTTAAATGTGCTTCAGATTTTTCACTGGTAAGAAAGAGGGTGGTCTCTTCCCATCCTCTGGAGTGTGCTTTGCAATCTGCAGGTTGGAAGGGGTTATAAGGAAGGCTAAAATGTGCATGGGTCTGTTGGGGAAAGGAATATTGCTTGTTTATCTAAAATCAAATATTTGATACTCTCTTAATTGAAAGTTTATTGAAAAATAAGAAAATAGGAATAAAAGATTTCTTAGTATTCTTTTCAAGGCTCTATTACCCACAGATTTTTTTTCCCATTTTGTCATGTACTGAACTAAGCAACTACTGATTAAAAGGCTTGGTTTGTCTTCATAGACTTGTACTGTCTTCACCTCTGCATAGTTCTGTTTCTTAGTTTGGGTTCCATTTATTCTTTTAGGTTTTGGTTGTTCTTGTGGTTTGTGTATTTTGTTTTGGTTTTTGGGGGTGTGCATGTGTGTGTTTAATGTTCTTCAGCCCTTCCTGGAGCCTGTCAATTAAAAAAAAAAAAAGGTGTGTTGGGGGAAAGGCTGTATTGCTGCCCGAAAAGAAATCAACCTTCCAAAAGAGATAAGCAGTAGCTCTTAAAGGGTCTTTATACATTCCAAAGGAGCAAAAGAGGAAACAAACATTGCTTCTTTACAGGTTGCCTTTAAGATCCCCAACTCTAGGGTAGACACTATAGACTGGGCCTTTCTTGGATCTTGGTGTTTTCTGCCTATTGTGAGAGATGCAGATTTGTTCTGCACACCAGCTGCAGTGAGGTTTTGGGAGGGACGGAGGAAGTTATGTAAATGGAGAATGAATCTCAGCTCCTGGGTGATGGGGGGTGGTGAAAATTGTAATGTTCAGCCCTGAGGCAAGGATCATTGGATGTGATGCATTTAAGCCACCTTTACTGGCTGGGTTTTCAACCAGCTGTGGTGTGAAAAACTCAATTGGGTTGATTTTGTGTGTGGGGTTTTTGTGTTGTTTGTTTTTTTATTATTATTTTTAAACTGGAATAGGAATGCTGGTGTCAACAGCCTGCCCAAAGTTGGGCATGAGAAAGGCCTACAATAAGGTTGTAGCTCCAGTGGCTACTAACCTCTCATTCTGTAGCACTAATGAATAGCGTATGATTCCAATGAGAATGCAGGTTGGTTTAGCCAGTGAAAGCAAAATTTAAGAAATCAAACAGTACATAAAAAACAAAGGAGGCAGTTTGTTGGAAATGGTACCTTGATAATCAGTGCATCAGCACTGGTTAGATTGCCTCAGCACCTATGAACCAATGCAGGGAGATCACTGCACAGATATGTACAATCCTGCTCTCAAAAGAGCCAAATTCTTAAAATTGTCATCTTTCCACTGCCTGCAGCTCATGCACTTTTCAGCCTGACAGTTCATAGAATCCCTGATTTCAGCAATGAGCTTTCAATTCTGTACAGCAAAGAAATATGTCCCTAGTGCAACTGCTTCTACTCATGTGCGTCTCAGAACTGGGAGGAAAGCAGTCTCAAAGTCAACCCCCCTCTTTTCACCCTCTGCTTAAAATTGTATTTTTTGGCTTCTGCAAGTCACTATGGCTTATGTGCCATATGATGTGGTTAAGAAACTGCAGAAGGAATAAACTGTCCACCGCACAGAAAGTTAAAAAACATAACGGAAGGTTGTAAAAAGAAATTAAAAAGGAAAGCAGCAACTTCCCATGCTCGCCCAGTTGCTTTTGTGGGCTCCAGACATAAACTTGCGGCAGTAGAAAATCAGTTTGCGGTTCTCTGAGTCCTTATCTCTCTCCTTTGTAGTCAGACCTGGAATGCCAATGCAAGCTGCTTACCAGGAGCTGTCCCTACTGCTCACTGATGCCATGCTCCCATGCTACTCTGGCCTGCTCTTCTTTTCCAGCACTCACTGGTTGGGACACTTTACGATGCAATGGGCGGTGTTTGTCATCATCTTCAATTATCATCCCCTCCTCGTTCTCCATGTTTGGCAGCCGGGAGTGATAAGGTTTGGGGGGTAGAGCAGGAGGGTCCATGGTGTCCTGAGGAATGACTCCAGATGGAGCAGAGTGGCTTCGGCATGGTTGGGATTTGAGTGACTCTAGGACATCAGGCTCAGAGAGACTGTACCTGACGGGAAGGTAGGGCGTCTCTAGATCTTCATCGGTGTTCCAGGCCTGGCTGGGGACAGAATCCATGGTGTCTGTGCGAGGAGGTGGTTCAGAAGAATGTCCAAAATTGCTCTCACTTAAGGAAGAGACGCCACTGCTGGCACTGCCGGATAAAGTGGAGTTACTTCCATCTAGGCCAGACTGTGGACTGGTAGGTGATGCAGGGATAGGATGAAGAGGGGACTGTTGGGAGAAAAACAAAACCAGGTTAAAACTGACAGATGATGTAAAGCTGCATATTCTGTGCTGTTCCACATTTCAGCTTCTGACAGTGATGTTAACAATGGTGCAGTTCCATTTGTGTTGAAAACATCAGTCATGGTTTATATGAGCACTCCTCTTGACTTGCAGGGAAATACCTCTTGTGGGCAGACATATGCACTTACCACCACTAGAGCTGTTAAAGAAATGGTAGTTGAGGTGATAATTAGGGTGCCCGAAATTGTAGCATATGATGCAAAAAAGGGAAGTGGAAGGGCCTAAAACATGCATAAATTAATTATATAGAATACAACTCTGGAATAAGTTGTGAGCTTTCAGTGTTTTCTCATGTGTAAAGACACTAGTGTGTTGAAAATGTTTCTGTATTCAAGAGCTGCTTGGTGGGAGTGGAGGAGGGGGATTCCTTCAGGAGTCTGTTGTTTTCCTTCAACATCCCACTCTGCTCTCCTCCAATTCCTTTTTACCTTGCGCAATGTTCGTGCAGGCAGTGCCGGAGGAGCATCACTGAGCTGGTGATGGAAGGCATCAAAATGCAGTGAGTAGTGTCCTGGAATGAGACAAGGATCAGAAATGTGCATTTGTTCTGCCTCACTGCACTGAAAGAGACAGGGTTTTACTCTGCATAATGCCAGGTAACAGCTCCAAATGCTGGTAACTCTGCTTCAACCTAGGGCTTCCTTTCTGCTAGAGACTGGAGCGCATCTGTCACACACACAAAATGCTAACGAGAAGTTAAGTAAAGTGATAAGATTTCCACCCACCCCTGTTATCAAGGATCTCATGGCAAGGCAACAGGCTTGTGAAGAGTGAACATTTGAAGTTTCATCTAGCAGCTTTGTAACCTAAAATTACTGCTGAAGATGGTCATTAGTAAGAAGCCAGGCCAAGCTTCAACACTCACACACCTTATTCTAGTCCCAAAATACACACAAGTCTGTATTACTATAAGGGCTGCAAAAAAAATTAAGATATTGGAAAAAACCAAAACTTTGTCCAGTGCTAACCTAGCAGACCAGGAAAGACTTTTTTTTTTTTTCCCTAGTTGTTTTTATAGGGGTGAAAACAAAGCTAAAGTGAGCTTTTGGGTGTTTTAGATATATCTTTGCGTGACTGCAGGTGTGATGCAGCAGGCCTACTGGACATTTCCTTACCATGGGGCAGGTTTCGGGGAGGCACTGGTGGGGCCAAGATGCTCCCAACGTGGGCACACAGGAATGGCAGGGCCTCTCTGGTTCCGCTGTCTAGGCTCCAGCTACTGGGTGCTGCTGGCACAGCTGAAGGAGTGAAACAGATTTAACTTGGAAAACAGAACAGGAGGGTGTGGGGCTAGAAGGACCAGCTTCCCAGTGTGCTCTTCAGCAGCCAAGAGACAAGAGTGTAGGAACCTGCCGAGCAGTAGGATTGAAGGCGTACAAAGACATGGTCTTGTCTACAGCATGTTAAGTTCCTAAATTGCTTTGTTAAAGAAGCGAGAGTTAGGTGCTCATAGTGTTAGTCTGCCCAGCTCCTCTCCGTGACCCCTTTGTCACATTTCTAGCAAATGTGAAGGAAGAGCAGTAGAACTCTGCTAGAATTTCTTTTGCAAACCAGTGAGTAGGAGAAAATGAAATATCACTGATGCAACAGCTAGATCTCAGTTGTGAGCTGTTCTGCTTGGTGGTAAATGATGACAGACCAGAAGGGAATGCATGGCAGAACTCTCATAGAACACAGGGAGGTCTGTTGCTGCACAACAGTGGCTAAGTGAAGCCTGAATAAAGGACATGAGGGAAATTGCACCTCAATCTGTTACAAAAGAAATAATCCTTTAAAGCCCAAATTTACTAAGGTACAGTGTTGATGAAAAATTTTGATCACAAAATACATAAAGGTGGTCATTTAGACTCCTTGTATTATAAAGTCACCTGAAGAGATCAAGTCTTTGTTTATCTAGAAGTATACAGAGAGCAAGTCTTTCCTCACCTAACAGATATTGAGTATGATCTTAGGGATTTTTTTTTTCATAGAAATAAAAGCTGCTGCTTTTTAATGTGAACATTTGTCAAGATCTTCAGAATTCTGTCAACCTACTATTAAAATGCACCTTTCTTTCTTCCAAACACACTGCAAGACTTGATTTACTCCGAGAAGACAAACATGCAATAATCATATACTTATTGAAAAACAAGTGTTTTACTTCTTCAGAAAAGCAAAGAGAAGAAAAAAGGAAAACAAAAGTACTTCAGTGAGCATACCAAAGAAAACAGATAAAAATAGCTTTTTCCATCTTCAATTTGGAAAATGGAGGCCTGGAGAAATAAAGATGGAGTTTGACATCTGAAGATGATTTCTCCGTAATTAAAATGCCTGCAGCCATTTTTGGTGCATTTATTTCCTAAAATGACTGAAAGATTTTGGTTGGTTGGTTGTTGTTGCTGTTTTTTTTTTCCCCTCCTTAGTTCATGAGTTAGCATATACCCAGGCTCCCCAAGACCTAAAATTCCCCAAAGTATCAGTAAGACAGAACAAAACCCGTAAAGATATGGAAGTAAATGTTTTTTTAAAGAGAGACCCTCAAACTGAGAAAGGCATAGAAAGAAGACAGCAAGAATCTTGACTGAGAACAGGTACAAAGCAAGGCTCCATCTCAAGACAAGGAATGTGGCTTCAGAAGCATTTCTCAACACCCCTGTGCATGTGCCCGAGTGCCCCAATTTGCACTACTGCAACTAGTGTCAAAAAGCTGACCCCAAAGGACAAGATGTATAACAGTGCCAGCCATGGCTGTATCTCCTGTAGTACCCCAGCATCAAGGGAAAAGGACAGAACACCACCTGATTTACTTGGCCTGTAAAATGACTGTTTTGCTTGTTGGTTTGTTGGATTTTTTATTTTTTTTTTCTGCACCACTGAGATGTGGTAGAAGAATGTGAAGAAGAGAACGTGGTACCCCAGTGCATTTATACTTTCTCAGTGTTCCCTCATTCACGGCTTTTTTAGTATTTAGGAGTGCTAGAAATCATTCTAAGATTATTTTGGAGTGGCCTGTTAAAAATAATATTTTATTCAAAATGCTTCAGGAAGAAGCCTAACCAGGGAGCTCCTAGTGCTCTGTCCTAGCCTGTCTCTCCCTCCATAGTAGCAGTGTCCACTGGTTCAGTGGCCAAGTTTAATTGGAAGGGAAGCTGTATTTGAACCATTCTGCTCTGGGTGACTGATGTCACCATGCTGTCAATAAGAATTACTGAGCAGAGCTTCTGACATGGCAAGAAAAGGGATGGGTAAATTCATGGGGCATGACTGGTAACAAAACCCAAGGCAGAAGACATCCTGACTTCAAAAGAGTAAGGGTTCAAGGGCTGCAAAAAATGCCTGTAACTGCATTTCTCCTACCAGCCTGGCTACAGAGCTGGGATTTCCATCACACTATCCCGTAAGAACAATAACCGAGCATCATCTGTGTTTTTCATGGCTTCTCTGGGCATCTGGAAAGGATTCTGTCTTTGATCCCCTTCTCTTTGTGCTGTATACTACACTCTTGCATAGTATCGCCCACAGATACTCAAGTATTTTTCCTAGACAGGTAATAAATATTTTACTACTTTCCTTTGCCAGATCTTTTTCTTGTCCAGCATAAAGATCTCATCATCTCTGTTGTATGTTCAGTTCAAACTCACATGGCTAAGATGGAGTTTTTAATTGTAACTCTTTGCTGTCAGTCATTACTGTCATCAAGTCATCGTTCTACCATTTATTCAGAACTGTACATTGGCTTTCAGTTTCAATCTGGACTGCTCTGTAAGGCTGTCATGTTAAAGTAGTGCATTCTGATTAATTAGATATTCTAAAATAAAATTTGGATTTTTTTTTTTCCCCAAAAGATACAGTTTAGTTCAGGCACAGTTAGTGAAGCAAAACTGCTGACAAAAGTTTGACAGTGCATTATGTAGGTCAGACTAGAGTTGTGATGGTCTTTCCTGGCATTAAAAATCTCTTTTTTTTTTTTCTTAGACACACATATGACTGTGGTGTGCTTAGGCGGTCTCCTTGTCTCAGACTCTTGACTCATGAATTTTGCCCTATTTTGCCTTTTCAGAATGCTGCATTCCAGTTTATTTTTTGAGCCCGTTGCTTTGTCCATGCCACCCCTTTTGCAAGCTCTTCTTTTCTGTTACACCAAAAACCCACTTCTTTCATGTTTTTTTCTGCAGGGGCACTGGTTTGTTTTTTTTTTTTTTCCCTCAAATGAATTAAAAGCACATACATTCCTAATGATAAGTTTAAATAAATATAAAACTACTTCAGACACAGGTTACAAGAACCGTTAGTATTTTAACAATAAATGCATATTAAAAGCAGTAAAGCTCATTATTTAAAGATACAGTCCAAATTGGTCACTCTTCTTTACAATAACTTCTCTTTTGCTGCTTCGGAAGTTTGGCTTAGTAAAGGCTGTAGGTTTTTTTTCAATAACAAAATACTCAACTCAAAAAGCTTTCTGAAATAGATTTGTGCAGCTCTGCCCTTTTGTGAATGATCTGAAATGACTAGGTTGGCAGAAGGCCCAGTTAATTAAAAAATATGAGGGAACACACTCTGCAAGAAGCGTATTTGTTACTTGTTGCATTGTGGTCAGTAGTAGTATTTCAGAAAGCATGCATGCTAGCTAGGAAAAAAAGTACCTTTCTCAGCCACAGACAGGTTGGGATCACTGCAAGGTTTGCATGGTCCAATCATTTGCTGGATCAAGGCGCGCTGGAAATTTGGAGGCTAAGGGAGAAGAAAGTTTGCAAAGAAGAGTTAAACCCAGAAAGTTACAGAGCAGCTGGTGCAGAGCCCTGAAATTTTCTGTCCACTTTAAGCAAATGAAGTTTTTTAACCAAAAAAATTCAGGGCAACCTTAGACTGTGTCTACATTAGCAAGTAGTGCAGTGCAATACTTGTGGATCTCTAGAGTGCAGCAGTGCTGAGGACCCACAATTCACGCTGCTTGTGTTTTTTGGAGGAGTTACCTCAAACTTATCTCCATCTTGGTCTTGTGCCCATTAGCACCTCAGATGCATCATGTGCCCTTCCAGAGCTTACCTTTTACTTAGGTTTCACTTGAAAGAATGGAGTTTGCATGTGCTGATTCAGTTCTCCAATATGAGGAGATTCCCTTCTAAAGTGCACACTAGGGCCAGATTAAAATGGCATGCTCTGAATTTTCAATTTGTCCAGAGAAAATAGTAGAGACAGGCACAGATTGTTCAGAGATCCTGTATCATTATATTATTTTGGTCTCCCATGGCTTTTAGTACCTCTGGAAATCACCATAAAGCTATTCAGAATCAGCTTTGAGGACAGACTGCAGGATGGCCGTAGTTCTAGAAAAATGAATAAATAAAATGCTATGAGTACTTGCAGTGGACCAAGCAGGTCCCACTTTATCATAGGATAAAGCTGGGAAGTAAGATGAGTCCATTTTCACAGGGTGTATCTGCAATTTTAACAGGTATTGCAACTTTTATCACTTGACTACCAAAGTGGCTGGCTCTGGGGAGTGATTAATATGAAAATTTCTGTGTTGCCTTTTAAAATGGAAGTTGTGCTTTCCAAAAATAAAAAGGGAAGCATTAAGTTGGTCAAAAATAAGAAAGTGCAGTTTCAGGAGATGGAACTGATATAAAAGAAATGAGATGTTACCTGTCCGTTTTCCATGATAGCTGCGGGATACATGGCGCTGCTGGGTCGGTCCCGATGGGTTGGCAGCAACATCATCATCTCCCGAGAGTGGCGGTACTTATCTGGTAGAGAGGGAGAGCCTGTAAACAAGTGAGAATAATCACGTACACATGACAAACAACAGCCATGTCTCTGCATGCCCAGTGATCTAGTCCTCCTTTGCAATTTGTTCAGACAGATATCTTGCAGGACTCAAGAAAACGTGGTGCTGAGCCCACTAAGCAGCTGACTTTTGGTGGGGTGTACAGCTCGAGGATGAAATCAGAACTGGCTTGCTGTATACAGTTAAGGACATACCATGTAAAGTGTATAGGATGTATATGTCCCTAGCTGTAGGTTGCAAAGTGCTTCCTCTTAAAAAAAAAAAAAAAAAGAAAGAAAAAAGTGGGCATCTGTGGAATCAGCTGTGGCCATGCTGTACAGTGCCTAATGCTCCCTTGCCCCATAAAGTATTGTGGAGTTATAGAAATGCCATAAAATTGTGCATTTTAGGACTGAATGTGGAAGAAAGGTATAAAAGCTTGAGATAAACCATCCCGTTAAAGCAGGAAGCTATGGCAAGATACTTCATTCCTCAGTTCTGGCAGACAAGAGTCTGAGGTGTTGCCATTTGGTTGGTGATACTTTGGTTAGCTTCCTCTTTGTTAAAGCAAAACAAAACCCCCCAAATAAACTCTATTTTGTATACATGGGGGTGACACTTTGCTTATAATGCCACTGGGCAATGTATGATTACTACTGAGCATATCGGGCCATTTTACGACAACAGGACATTTATCAATGCTTAGTGTTACATAGTAGGAATTTGCTTGACTTAATTATTAGTTACGTGTGTAGTCAAGATATTGGTGTATCTCATGTAAACCAATTCCTGGCATGTGGAATTATCTGGGACTCATGTCCTTCAAGATGAGTGCCACATAACAATGTGCCTTCTGATATGCATTGCTTGACAATGGATTTGACAGAAGAATGTTCTCTCATTAGTGACTTCCTCAAGTCTGATACTACTGATACATGCATCCCTCGGGATGCACAATATTAGGCAGGATTTGATGTTCTGAAGCTGCTGGAGTGAGCTTGAATTTGCACTGATTCTTTCATTGCGTCACAAACACGCACTTAACAGATGGCAGCACACAGCGCATTACAGAGCCATGCTGGCTTTTGGGGAATACATGCCCCCTCTTGCAAACTTTCCACAACCACACACATTACCTGAACAGCACTCCAGCATATGAGCAAAGGCATTGGTGCTGTTTAATGCAGCTTTTACCCCAGCAAAAGCAAACATGCAGTTTTTGGGACTGATATTCAGCACACAGTGGAAGGAACAATGTGTCTAGCAGAACGCAGGATAAGGTCCTACAATTGCAACAATTGATTGGGGTGGCAGATCCCAGGTTAATCTACACCCCCACCCCGACATGAACAGCTGCAGATTTTCTGCATTCTAGTTCCAAACTCTTTTTTTTTCCCCAGACATAAAACAGAAACAGAATCGGACAACATTATTTGCTCTCATATACAACACCAGCTTGGAAAACACAGTGTTAACACTTTATGCTGAGTCTCTTTTACTCACACATCACAGATAGTCCTGTTTCTGCATGACAAATGTAATGATGCTGAATTTTCAAATGTGCCCAGAACGCCATCACAGCACAACCTACATTGTAAACTTTTCCCTCTTACTTATCTTGTCATCCTTATTCTTTTATATCCAAAATGTAAACCACCTCTATATGCCATCAGTTTAGCTGGGATTAGAGTTTCCACAGACATTGTGTGACCTGAAAAACCCCACGTGCCAAATATGGTGGCAAGGCTCTAGTTTATAGAACAGCTCTGCTGTTTGTTACCCTAAATTTGTTAATAACTGTAAAGATTGTAACAGATTATGCCAAGTATCCAGTCTGCAATCAAAATTAAATACTCATAACCTTGAATTGTTGGCCACAAGAGCAGTGGCCTTAACTGAAACTTTCGTTAATAATAAGGCCCGCTTCTTTGGACATGTAGAGAACACAATCACCATGGCTCCTTTCAGGGATTGTCAGAACTTTAAAATAATCAAAAAAAAGCTTTTTAAAAGCTTCCAGAGCAGTCAGTGGCCATATAAAACACTGCAGCATGTACTGGGGCTTATTCCTTTTAGCCTGTAGCTTGGTACACCTGATGTGTGCAGCACCATATGGAATTTTGTAATTATGAAAATGTTAATCCACCCATGACAAGTATTAGTTTTAAGGAGTGAAACTGAAAATTAATGTAGTTAAACTCCATACTCAATGAATCTCTTTTCTCCCAATTGCTCTGTGTTACTGTTATGAAAACAGTTTGCTCCTGTACCAAATCATAACTTCTTAGATTAAAAACTTCCTTCCTAAAGCAAAGTATATGGGTTGTTGTGGAGTGCTGAAGGACTCATTTTCCACACTTTTAAAAGGGTACTGTGTTGAGGAAGTCATAGGGATGCCTTAAGATGCGACTCATCAAGTGTCAAGTGGGAGTTGCTTTTAGAGTGCATCAGAGGCATCTCAACCATATTTTAAATTAAATTACTCATAAAAGTGGTAACCCACTCCTAGGTCTTTCTGCATTACAATTTCTGCTTAACGAGTATTGGCTTATAGAATTTTTTAACTCCAGTCAGGTTGGGGGACCGCCTCATGGGTCGTCTCCAACAAAGCCAAAACAAACTCTGAATTTCTTACTGATTCTCCATACAACAATGTTGCTTTCTTGATAAGGAAGCTACACAAGGGTCAAGCCAGGAAAAAACTGAAAGATCTGTACTTGTTAAGCTGAAAAATGTAACTAGTAATGTCTTTATTGTTAGCACAGAATTAGAAAACTCCTACTGTATTCTGATTACAATTCTATTTAAGAATTTAGCTCTAACTTGTGTATATTATTAACTAGTGTAAAGCTTCCTGCTTTAATCTGCTGTTCAGTGATATAACCAAATAATTAATCTATTGTCTTGATGACTATCCTTTAAAAAAACTTGGATTAATGGCTTTATTCTTTTATTTGGACAAGCCAAATAATTTGCTTCTGTTGCTGTTTTAAACATCAGTGAAAGGGTAATTTTTTTTTTTTTTTTAATTTTATTTATTTACTTATATTTGAAAGTGGAGAATTGGCAGAACAATTTT
>JANIJG010007965.1:15367-26624 GCA_024611175.1 Megaceryle torquata | reverse complement strand
AGAATCCCAACAAAACAAAAGGAAAAAAACACCAAGAAGAAAAACAAAGCTGTATTACCATAGTGGAACTTAAGTGTAAGGGCTTTTGCTTGTTACAAACAACTCCATTCCAGACAACGGTGTTGTAATAACCAGAGTAGTGACTTGGACACTCTGAAACACAGAGAGCATCTGGGACTTGACAAGAAGTGAAATCCCATAATCAGGGGGTAATGGCTGAATGCTGTGCTCACTTAAAAGTGAACAAAACTAGCAGAGAAGAAATGTTGTATCATAGGCTACCAAAACATGCTAGTAAGAATGAAGAATAAAAAAACAGATATTGAAGTATTTTTGAAAATTGTGACTTCTCTTATTTTGTGGTCATTTACACTGTCTAGTTCTCGTCTCTGGGAGGTGCTGTTGGCTCATCCATCAGCACCATACCCTTTGTAGCATTCATCACTTGCGTTTCTAAGCAACAGCAAAGAAAAGGGTAAAGAGATAAGTTGGTGATGCTTTGGTCATCCAGCTCAGAAAGATTGTCACAGCCTGTCACTGTGAGCACTGGACTTTTAAAGTGGAAAACTGCCTGAAACACTATGAGTGCCAAAACCCCTCAGATCTCCCAGAAGATTCAGACTTCACATGCCAGCTGAGGCATATTCATTAAATTCCTATTAGGCCAGTTTCATCTGATTACTATTTGAAATGTCATTATCTTCCTTCCTTGGTAATTAGTGAAGCTATTTGCCTTTATTTGAAGATGTCCACTTCTCACCTTCCTACTCCATCTGATCCTTCAGTTAAATCACTTCGATGCATCTGTGTCATAACAACAGCCAGTGAATTAAGATTTTACTGCAAGATTGAACAAAAAAGCCCCAAGCTGGCCTGAAAGGGCCCTTCTCTGTATTCTCTGTCCATAAGGAGACATAACAGTTCCCCTGTATGGGAAGATTGAAGTATCAGCCTCTGTCCCTGACTATATCCTGGGTATCTTCTTCAGATGCCTGTGAAAAGAGGTGTAGAAATTTGTGAACCTGCAACTGAGAATCCAAAATGAGAGGGGGGAAAAAAAAACAACCAACCAAACAAAAAAGGAATAGAAGTTACCAAAGTTAGGAGATTGCATGGAGAAATTTTGCTTCAGCTCTGACACTTGGGAAGAAAATGATTAGCAATATCAAGACCAGCTACTGTAACAGCAAGGACAATATGAGTACCCTAGAGCTCATTTTCACATTTCTTCCTTTCTTCAAGAATTTTCCATCAGGGAAGCCCTTCTTTTAACTGCAGTACTTAAAATTCCTATGTTTCAACATTCATCATACATCTTTTGTATACATACATTTATACATCTGCTTTTGTATACAGACATTTCTGCTAAACTGCCTCAAGTTCTTTTTTTGTGCCATAGTTTCATTAAATATATAAAATTACTTTTTTGACTTTGTCTCCATGATCTCTCTCTTTTAAGTACAGTACCAAAGACTATTCTTGTTTTCCTCTAGATTGCCTACCACAGTTTTGTGGCAGAACAATGGAAATGGTTATGAAACACAACTGCCTGAAACCAGGACGTATTAGACATGCATAAAAAATACTACTAAAAAAAAATTCTGGAGAACGAACAACATTTTTTAAGAAATAATTTTTTAAGAGGCATTTACAGCTACAAAAGAGAGATGGTGTATATTTCAGTGTAGGTGGTCTTTCACCAGTAAGTCAGTGAGGTTGACATGTATAGAGGATGCCTGTAGGTCCAGTTAACCCTTCACTTGGGCCTATCCATTCTTACCTCGAGCACTGGAAGGGGCAGAGTTAATCATCTGGGATGGTGCCGAGTGAGTAGAGCTCAGGCTTGAGGTGGAAGGGCTAGCCTGGGACAAGGATAAAACAGAGACATTGGTCACTAAGCCCCGGTATCTGGCATTAGGGTAAACAAGCTGCAGGAGACAGAGAAATAATCAAGAGAGAACTGAGCAGATCACTGCCTTGGATCAACCTGTGCAGCCTCTGGCTAGGAAATAGCTTCAGTGTAGGCCACTGTTCATCCACACTGAGGACTGCAGGACTCATTTCACCCTACCACAACCATGAGGAATTGTAACTGTGTATGTTGAACAAGTCAGATACAGAATATGCAGACAAACATCTCACTTTCTGAAAGCAACAGCGTGATCTTGGACCACAGTATCAACTTTCACTGTGTAAATACAGAGGCTTTCTTCCCAAAGTAAACCTGTCTGAATTCGTCTGTCTTCTTTCTTGAACAGTGCTAGATTCTACCTATCCAGTTCTTTGAGAAAAATATCACAGGGCAGATCCAAGTGTGTGCACAGGTTAAATGCACTCCTCCCAGACATAACCCTCCAGAGCACATTCAGGGCTGTTCGTAGCAACTGCTGCTGGCTGTGTGGAGCAGTACCTGCATGTGGTACATTTCCTCAGCAGTCTCCCCCACAGAACTGTCTGTTAGGATAACCAGGTTTCCTGTTTCACTGGAGGTGTGAGATGACAGAGAGGATGATGAGTGTCGGACTGAACCAAGCATGTTCAGTGGGCTGGAATAAAAACAGAGATAGAACAAGGGCATAATTATTTTTGAAACTGTGTTTTAATTTGTGAAGCCTGATTTTTTCCCAGGCTAGTAAGCACATACAATTATCTGCTGCTCTAGGTCACCTCTAGATGTCAGACACTTCTGAAAAAGCAGGCCAAATAAGCATGCGCAAATTTGTCAGTGTATATGAAAGAAGTGACAATAAGGTTACACGTATGACAACCATGTATGTAGGATGTAGAAGTTCAGAATCCAAAGCCAGGTTAACATCACATCATGACACTGGGTGCATATTTGTTTTGTTTCTAACAAAACATTTTGAAACCACTCTCATTTTTGACACTGAAGTATGATGACAGCAGCTCATATAAACAGTCCCAAGGAAGCTAAGCATGAGACACACAGGTTAAGATACAGTTTTCCTTATTGCATCTGTTAGGCCACAGCATTACAGCTCAAGCTAACTTTGTAGCTGACAGCAAATTAAATGCGGCCCAGTTGGTGTGCAGGCCCTGATCTCACCCGTGAAATTAGTTTTCTTTGTCACTCTGAATCATGTACACAAATACATATTTTCTACACTACAAAATCTCTCCAGATTGCCCTAAGAATTAAAAAAGGCTTTACAAAGTGAGGAATTTTATCACCCAAACACCAACTGTCAACTGCTGAGCCACCGAAGTAGTGTAAGAGCTACTGAATTTTAATAGTAAAAAGAATGTTACTGTTCTACATTCATGTACTCAAGACCAAGTTTCCAAAGCTTTCATGACAGGCTTTAAGAACAGCTGAGCTATACAGACCCACCAAAATAAATAAACACAGAAGAACAGTTAAAATTTTGTAACTTCAGTGACATTCCTGTCACTGTTTTTCATACTGGCCTGGACACATACATTTTCAAATAAGCCATTCTATTTGGATACAAAAACACTGTTTTGCCCCGAAAATCCCAATTTTTATCCTCATCTCAGTTTTTACAGACGGATATTCAGTTTGAATAAGCATCCACATTTTCAGACATTTGTGTGAGGAGCAGAGACATTTTTTGGTATTCTGATCAAAACACCTTGGCTGCCTTTCTTATATTTTGGTTTTGATTTGATCATAATTATTAAAAAAAAAAAAGTGACCATTTTTTGATCCTTAAAATGGATATATATTGATTTGGGTTCTAAAACAAGCAGTAAAATTTTCTTTTATGGTAAATAAGACGTATTTATTTGCTGTTTGCATAAGAGGAATAAGAAAAATGGAACCTCCAAAGTCAGGTTGAATATGGAGAGCTATGGAGCAGTATGTTTCTGCCTCTATAGAAGTGATGTAAAGTGATGAAGTGACACTTGGAGGTGTTCAGCATCTGCTGTGAGGTGGATTTCTCAGCCTTTGGATTCCAATCCTCAAACTTTAATCATTAGCACTGAATGAAGACAAAAGGCACTTCTGCCAAAACTCATCCTGCTCTTGCTGTACTTCTCAGATCCTTGAATTTTAATGCAGTAGTGTGCAGATATTGTAGATATTTCAGTAAAAAAAAGAACCAGGGTACCTGTGTCGATGCATCAGCTTTATGCTCTCTGGGCTCATAGGACCATGCGAAACCAGAACATTGCTGCGTGGTGTGCTAGTACCAGAACAGGCTGGACTCAGCTTATCCAAACCAGGTAACTCCTGCAAAGGAAATGAACTTTTGATGAGTTGGTCATGGAAAATTAAAAGTTTTCTTCTTAGGAAAATCCTGATCTGTTTCCCTGTTCTCTACAGTTACCCTTGGTTACCCTGTGCATTCACAGGACAAAAAGCTTCAGTGCTTTGCAGCCCCATGTTCTCTTTGCTTCCAATGATAGTTTCTAGCCACTGTTTCAGGTATTTGTGAGGAAAATAGAGGCAGAGTGTGGCTCAAATTACAGACACCTACATTTTTCAAAAGACACATGTGGGGTCAAAAATACTGATCTTATCCAAACTCTTAAGAAAGGTAGTGAACACAAACGGGCAACTGTGACCTGTACAGATCTCACGTGCTGTGAAAGGAAAAGGCCATATTTTACAATTCTGATGCTGTTCTTTCTGGCCATCCTTGCATAGTGTTCACTCCTAAGAACAGAAGAAGAAACCTTCTAGTTAGAAGCTACCTTAGAAAATACATACTCCAGTTGGAATGTAGAGTGCTAACACACATATTTCAAATAATTCTTTTACATTATAGAAAGCTACCCTGTAGTTTGGGTTGTGGTAATGTTCAAGATAGTGTCTAAGTATCCATAAAGATTTCACTATACCAGGAAGAAGAGAATGCACTGCATATTTCTGAGACCCACCTGGCAAAGATGTTTCAAGGATCACTGTCTCATGATACTACTGTACAGCAGAGCACACATAGCAGGAAAGGTTTGATTCCTAGAGGATGATATTTGTACTTCTAGAGGCAGCTCTGTTGACTGTATAGGAACTATAGACCCACAATAGTGCATGTCCTGATCCCCAGAGTTCGATGCCTAATGTAACCAACAGGAATTTCTGTTGCTGTCTGTATAAAGCCACTTCTGGATGGCCTAAACCATGGCATGCTACTCCAAAGCATCTCTTTCAAAGATCTCAACATCTAACACTTTCTGTTAATCTTTATTCCTCTGTTTTAAATAATTTTCATCTATGTAAGACAGTAACTGAAAATTAAGCTTTACAATTGTTTTGTGACATAACAAAGAACATAGAAATATTAAAAATTCCCATTTAAATAAAGGGCTAAGTTAACATACTTACTAGGACTTCCTTGCCCCAAAATCAAGAATTCTTTTGATAATATGGCAATCCAGTAGGTTCAATTAATGCTGTATCAGCACAGTTCTTTTATGAGCCTTACTGGAACTGATAGGAGCTTAATCATAACTCTGAATAATTCAAAGTAGGAGATACAACTGTCAGCTTACATGGTACAGACTGGATCGCATCATCTGGAACTGGTCTATCAGTTTCTTATGCAGAGGACGCATTTCTGGGTGTACGTATTTCTCATGGACTGCCAGACCCACTCCTAAGACATGCACCTGTTAAAAAGAAAACATCACAAACCCAAAGAAATTGTGTCTAAGAGACAGAATTGAGGCCTGTCCTGCAGTTCTGTCAGTGTGCAAGACGTACTGTAAAAAATGCCACTGTTCATTTACAAGACTGCTCATAATTAGGCAAGCCTAGGAGATCTGGCAAGTTCATATTACTTCAACAAGTACTTTTTCAGTGTGAGACAAGTACATTTATGTCATGTTGGATTACTTTTGTGAAGAGGTAACAGTAAAAAATTATTTGATTCTCTCTACAGAGTGAACAGCGTTATGTCCTCCCACAGATAATGTGTTGTGACAAATTCCTTCCACCCAGTGACAGAGAAGGGGTCAAAATTGCCAACCAAGATTTCTAAAAGGAGTTTCTGATAACAAAGCTGGACGGTGGCAGTGTGATGTTCATAGTCACTCTTTCTGTTGCTGATTATTTGTTTTTAAAGCCCACTTTTTCAAAGGTCAAGCATATAGTATTAGTGATTGAATGACATTATATAAGCTCTCTGATGACAGAAAATAGTAATGATAGCAGGCTTAAGATGTATATAATTCCCTACATGATCCAAATTCTGTACAAACAATAACTAATTAATCTTCAAACATTTTCTTGAGGATTGAAAGGAGTTAAGCATTATCTTTGTTTTACAGATGGGAAATCTGAACTGGAAGTTAATATACTTATTGAAGAAACAGGCCTAGTAGCTCTATTCAGACTTGGACACATTGTTTAATGGGGTGTATCTTCTGTTAAGAGGGATGTGATTTTCTGATTTCACTCCCATCAAAGCATCCAGCTATAGCTTTAGCTACCAAGATGTTCCATGGAAACAGAAAGGAAAAATTAAACTGCAGATAATATGAACAGGCATTAAAGTTTTCCCACACAGGCCTGCCAGTTTAATCTCAAGCTTAACCTGTCCCATCTCTGATTATCTTTGAAATTTATTGTGAAGACATAATTCAAAATACCAAAACTGGAAGGCAGGCTTGAAACATGTTATCTATTGTATAATAAATGGAGACAACAAAATTAATGTACTTTTATCTAAGCTTCACCTTATGTCTCATAAAGTGAATGCCTTGTTCTTAAACTCCTTGGCCATCTCCCTCATTTTTTGTTTAGATGTACTTTAGATCTCCTGTACCAAAATTCTTTGCTTCTGAATGAACTATTTGGATATGACACATTTAGACTGACATTCAGACACTTTGGCAATGTTCTTCTGTATCTGAAAACCAGTACCTGTTCCTGCATGAGATCCTTGAGCTGTGTGATCTTCTCTGCATCTCCAGGGTGCTTTGTGATATAATCTTTATCAAAAAAGGCCTGTAGGAAAAGAAAAAAAAAGCCTTCTGCTTACGGCAAGATACTTCACTGTAACTTGATGTCAGAAGATGAGAGGGAAAGGTCCAAGAATCTTAGAAAAACAAAATATATATTAGGCTAACAGCGGCAGCTCAGTTTTACTGCTTTTAGAAGTCTGGAATTCACATAAAGCTACAGTGTAGCTTTAGCAACCCAGACAATTCTGCTGAATCGTGAATCTGACCAAGTTTCTCCATGTGATAACGAAGAGCTGTACCTCTGATGAGCAAATAACATCCAGTTATTTGAATCTGATATAGTTTCCTTCACGTAACTGCCTAAAGTTAAAGGAATTGAGTAAAGTAGTAATTAATGTAAAGAATGAAGAGCATTCTCTTCACAGCTCTGTGAGGAAGACAATGTCCTACACCCCTGGACTGCTGCTGCAATTTTTCAGTATGTTGCTTTAGACTTTACCTTTGGCAATGCAGAGTTTAAGTAACAGCTTACCAAAGGTTATGCCTGAGAACAGAGTACATTTAAGATGGTTTTAGGGTTACAGTGAGTCTGGAATTAGGCTAGCAAAATACCATGAATCGGTGTTTTTTCCCCCTGATTACAGACCCACTCTCAATTACCATGGCTCTCTATTGCAAAATGGATTTATAATGTAAGAACAAAACAAAACAAAAAGCCTCACTCTTTTACCTGCCAAGTGAGGATTTCCAGGTAAAACAAGTTTCTTGAGAAGCTCTACTGTCAACCATCCCTACTTCAATGTAATATACCAACCTCTGGATCCTCCTCTTGACAGAGTTATGCAAGTACTGATGCAGAAGAACCAAGTAAGGGGTTTAACCTCATATTTAGATAATAAGATGATAAATTTTCATGCATGTTAAGTCATACTCTCTTTGAAGCAGAAATGGTAATAAAACTGAAAAAAGGTGGTAACTCAACTCAGAAGCAGAGCTTGGCTTACCTCCTGGTATCGTGCAATTCCCCCATTAACAGCCGCATCAATCACTCCATTCAGACACATGCTGAGAAGATTAATGTTACCATGCATTTGTTTATGCTGGTACTGGCTTATCAGTGTCCTCAGCTCCTGGTTTTTGTTCTCAACCACTTGAATGGCATTTTCCAAAGGACTGACTTCAACCTCAAATGCAATGAAATACACTTTAAGTCCATGGACACTTAACTGAGATTTATTATCTTCCTTATAGTGAAATGATACTCTAGGATTCTTCAGTGGTCTCTCTCAGTCTTTACTGCTTTGTAGAAAATTAGCTGTATTAACAAACATTACTGTTAGCAATGCTGTATTTCAGGTCACTGAGTTGCAATAACTTCTTTCTGTATACTGAAGTCATGGCAACAATGCAGTTATTCCATCTTTTTGGCACTGTCTCCATTATGCTGGCACGTTCCCTCAACATAATTCCCCTGGTTACATTCAGCAGTTGTTTAGACTAAGTGGTGGAAAAAGGACATACTTGATCATTGGTAAACTTCATAATTTTAAACTGCAGGATTTCGGCCAAAGGAATTTTAAGTTGTCTATCCCATTCCCTCAGTAACTTATTTCAAACCCCATTTACAGGAACTATGAATGTTACCAGTTCTCTTCTCTCAACTTCAAACCAACGTGAGATGCCAGGCAAACTGTGAGTCAAGGTCAGAGTTGTACGTTCAATCCACAAGCTCTGCAAAGAGTAATTGAGGATGTGAGGTACCCAGTGAATCACACATCATCTGTACCCTTATTACAGATGCTAAGGGTGTAAAGTTCAGAAAAGAATTCATTAACCTTCCGAGAATTAACTTGCTGTGCAGAATGTCATGCTGACTCGGAACAACAACCCCAGAATTCAGTATGCTCCAAAACACCACATTCAACATTTCTATTAATTTTTAAAGGTTGACCACCAATTCTGTCATGGAACCCAAGGAAGACATCGTGGACATCTATGTCAGAAAGAAAAAAATTCCAACCAAACAGAAACCCCCATCCTTGCTTCAAAATGTATTTCTCCTGGTACCAAAGTAACTCACCCTTCAATTGGACAGTGCTTTACTCAGGTCAGATCTGTAACCACTGTACTCAACCACTACTTGTATTTTGAGTCACTATAGTATCTTCAGCCATCAAATCAGCAGTACTTAAAAGCATAAAATAACAAGACAGTATTCGCCTTGGAAGAGATTAACACTTAAACACTGCTTATTTGCTACTTCTACCTTAAATTCATTCTCCTTGTCCTTTGGGCCTTTGTGGAAGGGCCTGTCATAGCGGAACTTCCGGATGTTGTTGACTCGGTAAAAGCTCTTTATGCGATCAGGGACACGGTCCATTTGCAGCACATCAATATTGTCTGGGATGGGAGTCACTGCATAGATCTGTAAATCTGTAAGTTACGTAGTCAAAGAAAAGCTAGCACTGCCATGGAAAGGAACAGGACAGTTGATTCAGAAAGTCATGCTCCTTTGTTTAGCAGCACTATTCTTTTGCAAGTGAAACAGCAGAATGCTACACTAGAACTATTTAGAGAGTTTACAGAGTTACAGAATCTCACAGCCAGACTAACCAAAGAGGAAGATACCTGAGGATGCAGACAGTATGTAGTAAGACACCCAAACTACTTACTGCAAGCAAAATAGCCAGTTCCTCTTAAATAGATCTAGGTGCCTCATTTGTGCAGGTCTTGATGCATTTAGGTACCTAAATATCTACCATTTCCCTTTGAAAGATTTCTGCCTTACGTACTTCAGCTTTGTCTACAGACCAAAGTTGTCCTAATTTCATCAATTTACAGTCCACTTCAACTAAACTAGTTTAACCTCAGTGTTACAGACAACGGCTCTGGAAGCATAAACAAATGAACCAAAATACACATACAAACAATCCCTCTGTCTATGAAAGTATCAGTGTTATATAGTAAAGAAGGGTGAAAAGCATGTGTTATGAAAGACAAGTGGGAAACAGCAACCCATTTCAGGAGGTGTCACTTGCTGACAGTGTCCTTATGGTTAAAGTCCTGTGCAATGTCCTTATTGTAACACAAACCAAACAGCATTGTTCTGATGACTGAAATCTCCAGAAGTATCTGCAGATCCAGTAAATTTTATGTGGTTCAGTCCTTAAATGCATATAGCATTTTATCGGTTGCATCAAATCACAGTACAGATTACCAGTGAGAAAAATGAGATTCAAAGCCTTATGTGTAGAAGGGTTCAGCAGTTTAAAAGAAAGGGAAACTGAAAAGAAAAAAAAAAGAAAAAAAAAAAAGAAAAAAGGAATGCTGTTGGTAAAGGTTAAAACAGGAATGTGACCAGGCACAGCTATTTCACTTACACATTGAGTATGAGCTGCATTACTCCCTGAATAAAAAGTGACTGTTCTCTCCAACAATATGCAGCACAATGAACCAGGTAATGCCTGCTGTAGACAGGTCTATGGTTTTGTTCATAGCTCCACCTAAAACACTTAGGAACTGAGGTATCAAGCCCATCACCTTTTTAACACCTTCCTCCTCTCCACTCTGTCATGGTTCTAATCATAGTCTGCCCCTTCACTGAAGGATACACTGGGCATCACACTGCAATATAGAGTCATCTGGGTGGTTTGGATGCTGCATTGCAATGGCTTGTGGGAACTCACTTAGCATCCTCTGCTGGAAGGCTTCCAGCCTCTCATAGTCGTGGCCCCGACATACATATTCTTTGTTCTGCAAGAAGGACAAGCATAAAGAAGTATCCTTAAAAGTAAGTTACATTCTATCAGCTTTTAATTCACTTTAAATTTTGCTGCTTTAAAACCAAAGATGAACAACAATGCCAATACACTAATGTGAGAGTAAAACCTGCCATTAACACAGCTGATATACTGTATTCCTTCCTGTATACCGAAATGTATCAACCAAATCTTAAGACTAAGTCACCAGCTTGGCTATTCTACACTGGGAAAGCTGCTGTCAAACAGAATTTACACCAGATGGATAAAATCCTGAGGATTTCATACAACAGTGGGAGATGTATGTTTATCAATTTATCAGTTACACTTAGAGAGAAGCTGTAATGAACTGTTCACAAAAATAATTGTTTAATCAGTGTTGTATTGTCATAGCCATACAATCTGCCTCTGATCATGCTGAACAATGCATGACCTCATTAATGTATATAAATATGTAAAAGGTGAGTGTCAGGAGGATGGAGACAGGCTCTTCTCAGTGATGTCCAGTAACAAGAGGCAGTGGGTGCAAGCTGGAACATAGGAGGTTCCATGTAAACATAAGGAGAAACTTTTTCATGGTGAGGGTGACAGAGCACTGGAACAGGCTG